>VWYP01026659.1:106195-186571 GCA_013400435.1 Pycnonotus jocosus | reverse complement strand
AAAATTGTACAGTTGCTCAGAAACATGTAATTATTGCTTCTGATAAAATAAGGGAAGCTTTGCCTACACAGATGCAACCTGGAGTCAATTTTCTGTCCAGATTTTCAGCTCTTCTGAAAGAGATATCTGTATTTTATTAGCAGAGGGACTGACAGCTCTCTTCCCCAGCACAAGTATAATGAAGGGCTGTTGCTATAACCAAGAGATCACTTGTTGCAGCGGCAACTTTCAATCTCTATATCAGCCTGAAACAGTATTAACCTGTCAATCATTTAACAGCAATTTTTTAGGAAGTAGAAGCTACCTAAGCAGTAATTTGGGAGGTTCTGGGTTGAAGTCCCTGTGGCCATTTCAGCCCATTTGTTATATTCTCATCAGCACTGTCAGTGATGAAAAAGCACTGTGCTGTAAGCTTTCATGCCCATTATTGAATAAGAAAAACTGTCCTGGGCTTTCTCTAGCCCTTACTGCTGTACTGACTGCTCATGTTTAAAATTCAGTTGGTATTTGACTCAGAAAGGAAATGCCTTGCATGACATTAGGCAGTGTGAGGCTTGAATTGATGTGCTCATTGGGACCTAAAAGTTTGTGCTAATGCAATGCAATTTTTCTTTTATCAGGCATTAACAATGATACTTGATGATGGCATGTGAAGATAATAAAAATGTTTCTCAGAGAATGGTTCCAGTCAGCTTGTTCAGATGCTATGCTCAAGTAAATGGGATGGTAGCGTCACATGACTAAACAATGTCACTAAAACATAATAACAACAGTGACCATTTGACTTAGGCTGCCATCTGAGGGGTTAGCAGTCATGGTAGTATCCATAATGGAAAGTAACATTACACGTCATGCATTCTGACAGATATTCTTTTCTTTTTTTAATTTCCTTTTTATGTTCTCACTACACCATTGTAATGTCAACAGCTCGCCCCGTTGGTAAGTAACCATCCTTCTATCCATTTTAGCATGGCTTCATGCAGTGCTTCATCTTTCATTTGCAACAGCATTTCACTGGCTGGAATAAGCAGCCAGCGCTTAATAGTTGTATCTGTCTAACACCAGGCAAGCGGTTGTGTCTGACAAAGTGCTCTTTGCAAACGTTGTATTTCCTCCTGTGTCATGTGCAAGCACATTTGCCAAATCACCAACAAGTGCTGATCAGTGAAACAGGGTGGGTGTGCCAGTACCCAGCCACAATCACTCATTTTAGATGTTTTTATAGGTCTGGTTTTGGGCCTGGTCTAAAAGCCACTGAAAGTCGACAGAAAGGGTTGTGTTGACTTTGGTGAGCTTCCCCCAGGCCCTAAACAATCAGCTCATCCTGCTTTTCCTGCACAGCAGTAAAAGCACAGGCTTTGCATGTCCTGTCTTACTTGTATCGTTCAAAGAGTTCTGAAGTGAGGAAGTCCTGAAATTACAGAGGGGATGGAGTAGATTTCTGTGCTTGCTGAGGAAGTTCATCACTGATTTCTGTCCTTGGGTCATCTTGGAGTGCAATTTGGAGTGCACTATATAGGATGCAGACTGTTTTGAACAACCTCTGGGTTTTTAATTGTCACACTGAAAATGTTATTATTTCCTGTGCCTTTGAAATTCTGTAAATTCATATAACTCTTATTGAGGATAATGGAAAATTTGCAGCTGTCAGTAGCTGAAATTCACTTCTGGTATTCAGAAATATCCCGAACTTATGATTCAATTTTCTTTCATGAATATTTACTCTGTGCCTGCATGGATTTAGTTTAATGAGTTGTTTTGCTCCTCTGATATTTGTAGTTCATATTTAAGTGTATCTTCTAGAATAATAATATGGTTACTCTGATTTTTTTGGATTAGTGTAAAAAGTTAGTGCTCGTGTTTATGGAGGTTGATGAGGAGTTTTGGTCTTTATTTACTTAGTCAAAACTTTCGTTAGATGTGTGTTTGACTGAAGTTTGTAAGATTGAATTCATCTAAGCTCTTCACTTTTCTAAGCTTGGAGGAAGAAAGATTGGAGTAATTTAAAGATAAAATCCAGGTGAGGCCTCTGTTTCCAGAACTAGGATGATCCCATCTTATTAACTTGCTTGAACTAACATCCATGGAACCAAGCCAAATACATCCACAGTCACAGCATGGCTTATCCACACCTTGGAGAATTCCCTGTGCAGAACAGAAATTTACTCTTCTCCATTTGGGAAGCTTTAAACCCAAATCACTACTGTATTATTTTGGCATTAGGCTGGTTCTCAAGTAATTCATTCCCAGGAACTGCAGAAATGTAAAACTGCTGTAAACTTGGGAGAAGATTTTCCTTTGCTTAGAAAATGGGGTGTGCGTTTAGTATGCTTCTTCATTCACTAAGAAATGTCACAAGATTAAAAGTATTTTTCTTGTAGGTGCATTTTTTCTCACTTTGCTGACTCTCAAAAGACAGCCAAGGGAAAAAGAGTGGAGACTGTTTCAAGCTCTGTGAAAACTACATAAAATAAATGGCTGGAGATTCACAAGAAAATGATAGGTTTCAGCAGTGTTGTTAGTGTCTCATTTCACAGCACTGATTCTTTTTTAAGATTTTTCAGGCCATTGAGTCATCCCTGATTCCATCTCCAAGGCTTATATAGCAGGTCTTGGTCTCAAGTTCTTTATGTCCAGGTATATGATTGTGTGATCATGCAGTGGTCAATTCCTCATGTTCCCTGCCTAGACAATTTTATTTTGTTGAAAGAGAACAACTGTGACAAAGAAATTTATTCTTCTACAGAATTTATCCAGGAAACTGAAATTAGGATGGTTGATCTTGAAATAATTACTATATGGGCAAATGGTCTTTATCAAATTATTTAATTTAGTGATAATCTTTGTGACTCCTGAAAGGATTGTTGAGTAAATAAGGCTAACCCTGAAGATGTTTGACATAGAACTCCCATACAAGTGTATGTGGGGGTTGCTGTGTATAAGCAGATCAGTCAGTCACTTTTATCCGCTCATGTGCCTGTAGAAAGACAGTGATAGCATGTTTCTGTATTGGCTTTTTTGCTTAAGTACTGAAATAAACCTAGTTTCTGCAGTTCATAGCTCTATTTCATTCAAGACTAGGCAAAAAAAATAGTGGCTATCCATCCTGTTTCTTTAAAAATTTAAAGTCTGGTGAGACAAACCAATGTAACTTCCCTCTCCACCAAGAAACCCAAGTAGTCTTCTGTTAAAATTGTCACTTACCAAGAACAGTGAGTCAAATCTTGTAGCATTTTTTTTTGTTCAGGAAGTTAACTGGAATGCAGAGCAAAAATACCTCTCCTTTCCTAAAGGAAGCTAAAGAAAACACTACTTCATGTTATTAACTCACAGCTTTCTAGGAGGATGACATTTTAACAGAAGTATATTTGTATATTTATGTATGTGTTAAAGTGCATGGAGGCACTTAGAAGTTAAAATTCTTTCATGACACCAGAGAATTATTTAGGTACTTCTGTCTTTCAAAGCAGACATGGTTTGTCTTTATTATGTTTTAAACAAGACCAAACATTTTTTTTTTCCCTATGAAGAATAGAGAAATATATTTTTAATGGTTCATATTTGTTTTTCTTGTTGCAAACAGAATAATTTTCATTTTCTACTCAATTTTTGCCTGTTTCAAATACTTATACTCTGTTAGGTGTGATATTTTTATTTTAATTTCAGTTTGAGTGGAAAATTCAGGAGTGGGATTACCAATGACCATCTTGGGTTAAAGCACTTAGTAACAAATGGTTCATACTACACAGATAAAATGAGGTATGGTGGTGCCCGAGGTGGGTGGCAGCTGGTGAATTTAAAAGCTCTATGCCAGATTACTCATCATGTTTGAATTTGCTTCTAGGAATAAATGTGTTGGCTGTTTCTAAAATAGATTATTTATAACCTTTTGAAAAGCTTTCTGACAGGATTTACAACAGATGGGTTTAGGAAACAAGATATTTATCCCTATTTAGACCATTTCTATAGTTATTTCAGTCATTAGATAGATTTTCCAGATGAACAAGTGAGAATTTTCTCATTTTTGCATTCTGCTGTATTTCTTATAGCAGTTGGGTAGGAGCATAGCTGCTGAAAGAAGCACAATAACTGGGAAGAACCCAGAATTTTCAGTAACACTGACCCTCTTTTCAAAGGCAGTTGCTATACTGCTTTGAGATGGACAACTTTCAAATAGAAGATCTGTGAAGATCTGGTGTTCCAGACAGACTACTACTCAGCTTGTAAATTATTTTCAAATAAGTCCAAGTGAAAATACAGTTCTTTGCACATTAGTTGCTTTACAGTAAGTCAAATTTGCTTTTTTTTTTTGCGTGTTGTGGCTCATCTTCCCAAAAAGAAAAGACTTGCAGCAAACACCTGGATAATTTTGCCACTGGGAAGGAAGTGAAGTATTTGAATTTAGCTGAGGGACTAAAAGAAGACCAAGTATAGAAACTGAACTTCCCTGTCATGATGGTGAAGAGACAGACAGCTAAGACACCTGTCATGAATTTTCCAAATTACCTGTTAATTAAATGCAGGCTATTGGCATTTAAGTGCAATATGACTGTATGATGCATTTCAGTCTGCACTGAGAAGTTCTCATGACATGAATCAGCCTGGCATGACTTAATGGTCTGTTAAGAGTGGTGCAGCATGAAAAAAATTAGAAAGGGCTGTATTTTATAGAAAATTGTATTAGGTTTTGTGACATTGCTCAGATTGTTCAGATTGGTAAGTGAGAAGGAATTCTCTTTATTCTTCCTCATTCTGGCTCTTGCAGGGAAAGTCTATATACAATGCAATGCATGCTTTTATTTTTATTACGTTCATGAATGTATTACCGTCACTTGAGACACTGAGGATTTATAAAATATCAATAGTGTGGATTGGTGTGTGATGAGAGAGATGAGATCATGCTTGGTGCTACAATACCATCTTTCAGAGGCAGAAATCTCAAATTTATATCAGAATGTGCTATCTTGCCTGTCTGGTACCACTTACAGAAATTTTCAGAAGAGGGTAATGACAACAGTGGACACTGAGCTTTTTGGATTTGTTAAATGAAAGTGTAAGACATCATCATTTAAAAAAAAAAAAGTCAGAAATCCTTCAGATTTAAAAATAAAAGTTTGCTGTAGAATTAAATTCAGATTGCTTTGTATCCCAGTAAGAGATTAAAATATGCAGCTGACTTGTTACAATTTTTTGTAGCCTCTGAAGGCCACTCTAAAAATCTTGAAATTCTTAGCATATCTACTTTGCCTTAAGTTCAATTGCTGAAGTACAGGAAGTGATCAAGAGTCCCATTATTCTATTTTTTTTTAATTGCTGAGCTCTAGCTTGTGGAAGTTTTAAGAAGTTCAATGCATAATTTTATTTTTTAACTTTCAAAGTTTCTCAAAGCATGCTCAGATCAGTGAGAATTGTTTTCCTATTTCATTGTCTTCTGAGTTCTGAGTATATGCATAAGTCTTTGAAGATTAGTGTATAAAAAAGGTCTGTTGATGTGTTGCTCTCCCCAAGCTTTTCCTCTCCTTTCAGTAAAAGGAGTAATTGGTAACCTTTCCTTCAAGAGGAATGTGGAAATCAATACATGAATCTGTTCACTTTTCCCTTTACTTTCTTTGCTCTATTGCTGCCAGCCAATTTACAGCTCGGATGTGATCTCAGTGTTACTCAACAGCAAAACTACTGTGTGCCCTATTCCTTGAATGTTAACATTGTCAGTCAGAATAAATAGTCATTTTTCTTCCTCTCTCCTTTTTCTCTCTTTGCTTAACAATGTCCTAAATTGAGCAGAGGCTCTCCTCTCAGCCTTTATTTATTCTCAAGGGTAAACAAAGCAGGAATTTGTCACCTTTCTCTCTGTAACCTATGAGCCTATGCAGGCTCTCTGCCCTTCTCATCATCTCCTTAGCTCTTCTCTGCAGTATGCGAATTCATGTCTTTTTCTAGGAGCTAACCCGATTACACTCATTATTTTGATGAAATCCTGTTGTATCAGAAAGGGCTTTTCCTTTTTAAACATACTGTCACCAAACCATCCTGCTATCTCCCCTGAAAAAAGGAATCAAGGCATATTACATTTCTTTTTGTTGGCATAATTTTTTTTCCTGTTTGTTAAACTTACAGGAGGTAGGAGTAGCACAAGCCATCTCCTAAGGGTACACTTTACATAAGGAACCAGGCTAAAGTGTTAAGATTTTAGGAGGGCACATTTTTTCTATGTGATCTGAGCAAAAGGTATATCTTGAATCTCAGGCACTTGGGGAAAAAGCAAAAAATTACAAAGCATTGTCTAAAGTAGAGAAAGTCCTGAGTAATGGAAGTTACTGGGCAGACAATGCTCCTTTTCTTTATATACATTAAAACTAAAGAAGAACTTACTAGACCCAACAGCATCTGTTAAGTTTGGGGGCTGCTTAAAAGAGATGATTGGACAAGGTATTATAAAATAGAGATGTATGACTAAATGAGAACAGGCTACAGACACTGGGATGAAATTAAGACTGATATTTAAACTAAATATTTAAATGCACTGTAAAACACAGAGGAGGAGGAGCCCAGGAAAAGTGCTGCTGCTGAAGTCAGAGCACTGGAAAATGGGATGGGGAGTGGAAAGTGGATGCATTTCTTGTTGGCTATGTAGGAGGCAGACTTGAGTTTTTCTTAATAATGATTCTCAGTGTATTTGTTATTGACATTAGTCCTAGGGAAGAATGAAGAACAAATCTTTTTTTTTTCCACTGTGCCGATTTATCTCACTTCATTCTTTTGGGTCATCCAGGGATAAAAGAGAGATTCTATATGTGTCAAAATATATAGGGCAGTTAGCAGTTTTTATTTATTGATTCTCTAGACTTCTTTCACCTCTTGCAAAGAAGGAAAAAAATCCTTATGCTTCCGTGCTTTAAGAGATTATCTGCTTCAGTGTGTCAGAGCAACTGAAGGATAAAAATGTTGCTATATGTGAAATTCAGAACCTGAATTTAAATTGAAAATTAGAACAATTAATATGAAAGAAGGTTTAGCATTCTCAAATGATCAAAGTGTGCTCTTTTGACAATGTTGTGTTTGCACATGGTTCATCTGAAAACAGCAACAAAAGGAGTTTCTCAGTTCCCATGAGACAACAGCAATGTGAAGGACACTAACAGGAGAGCTGGTCCTGGTAGTAATTCACTCTTCTCTCTTCCTCTTGCTCTGATTCTTGTTCCCCAGTGTTTCCTTTCCTTTAACCTGCCAAGAGTTCTCCCCATTTGTGCCCCGTGCTTCTGCTTTTGTGTATTTGACCTGTTGCTGCAGGACATGTGAGGACTAATTTTGAAGCAGGGTCAGTGTTAAAGGTGGTATCTGAGCTGTGGATTATCTGTGCTTCCACAGGTTATGGGAAGCTGCTTTCCAGAAGACTCCAAACCAAGCACCTGCTTTACCCCCTCCACACATGTGATTTTAAAATAATATATTGGGTGTAGTGAAGGGCTTTATAAATCACTTGTTATCTCCACAACCTACCCATTCTACATTTTTGTGGCAGAGCTATTCACCTGAAGAAGAAATCATGAAAGACAGAGAATATTGTAAATGGACTAGCAAGAGGACATAGTTAAAAACAAAACAAAAATCATCTACCAAATTAGATTTATGCATTTGTTAAAAAGGCTACTGCACTCGTACAGCCTAGGGAATGGCAGAGTAAGAGAGGAAACTCATTTTCCAGGTAACTCAGGTGCTAAAAAGTTACTGCATTCCCTGTGTGTGAACACATCTAATCATTGGAGCACACCCTAAGATTGAGATGTCTTTTCTCTTTAAAGAGAATTATTATTGTTAGCTTCCATTAGTTTATCCTTGATAAGAAAGATCTGATTGAGTAATGGGCCTAAGCCATCATCCTCTCTGTCTTCTGTAATGGCTCCTGTGTCAGAGGCTACAAGCCTTGATTTATCATTAGTCACAGCTAATAATGCACTAATAACTTTGTGTCCTAACAACCACACATCACTTGCAGTAGCCATTAAGAAGATCTGAACTTTTGAGGGCAGAAGTGCTGAATCAGCCCCTGTTTCTGGACTTTGAGGCTGCGCCCACTTTGTTTTCCTCTATTTACTCCATCAGCAATAGTAGCCTTGCAAAAGATCTTTCAAAATGTCTAGGCTTTCCTATCTGCACTCCTTGGCAGCTCATGCTAAACATTGTTAGAAGGTGTATAAATAGGATCTTACAGTGTTATTTTGTATTTGTATCACAAAATCATCTAAAATTCCAATGTCTGCCAGACAAATTTAACCAATGACACAGAAAGGCAGAGGATCATCTTTTTTTTTCTTTAAAGAGCTCCTGTACTGCTTTCAATTGTCATCTAAGCTGGCATCAGGAACCAGCAAAGCAATCCTACAGAGAAGTAGTTCCATTCCATAGATGGTGTCAAGGGTTACCTGCCTTTGGAAAATACTTATATACTTAAAATACATGGAGCTCTGTGGACTTCTCCTGTCTTCTGTGCAAATGTCTTAGAGGCAAGTCTTGATTTGTACTTGTAAGAGTGGAATCAAGTCTGATCTCTTAAAATATCCATGTGTACCAAAGGCAGCTGAGGGTGCCACATGAATATTGTCACTGCAATGAGGGTTTGAGAGGAACACTGAGATACCAACTCCAAGGCTTTGCAAAAGAAGATTTGATGGGTATTCCAAAGTCAAAAAGCAGTTTGGGGAAGGCAACATTATCTTGTCATCCAGCTGACTCTCTTAGCTCCAGACAGAGCTCCTGAATATTGTACCAGGTGTAGCTTTGATTATTCAAATGAATTTAATTGGTTGCTGCAGATGTACAGTGCTGAAAAAGACTGTAGGTAGAAATCTTAGGTTTGCCTGCTGTCTCTTCCCTGCTGGAAGCAGAAGTGAGTATTACAGAATCTTGCTACTTTACCAGCAAGTGTGTTTCTGCTTGTTCCTCAGAGCCTTTTCCCCTACCCTTATCTGAATTTTGCTTAGTATATGTACAAGCATCTAGAGAAGTAGTTCTCCTTGTCCCCTTTGAACCAGTCACAGAAATATATCAAAGGATAATAAACAATTCCAGTTTAAAATGAAGTCCTCATCTTTATCACTTTAGCTTGCCTAAGTAATCTCCATCATGAATTTCATGTGCAGTTCACTATCAACTAAAATTAGTTCTAATTAAAGGTTGTCAAATCTGTAATTTAAGCCCTTGAAATTTGTTGCTGTCACTCATTGCCTGTAATACTTTTTTTTTTTTTTCCCTAGTGGATTTGATCCAAAGTCCACATAAGCCAATAGGAGAATTTCTACCACCTTTAGTGAGATTTGAATAAATTCTCATATTCCCTGGTAGAATCATAGAATCATCGTGGTTGGAAAAGACCTTTAGGATCTTTAAAACTGTCTGTGGTTGTTGTGATTCAAGTTCAGGACCCAGCACTTGGTCTTGTTGAACTTCATACCATTTGCCTTCTTACATTTATCCTGTCTGTTGCAGTAGAAATATTAGGAAAAAAACACAAAACAACAAACCAACCACCTTGATACAATATCTAAATATATATAATTAAAATCACCAAGATAATGCATGAACCTAAGGGCATCTGGTCTGGGGAAGGTACTGTGAGCAAGTTATGATAATAAAATTCCCTCAGGATCATTGAATTCCATGTCAACTCCAAATGACAAGATCAGCTGAGCAAACTGTCACTGGAAAAAAAATGTTGCTAGTACTTGATATGGGATCAATGTACTTTTTTCTATGAATTCACATTTTTATGTATTAAATTTCCCCTCCCCTTCTGAGTCTTCTGCCACATTTCTTATCAGATGACCAGAGTTCACCTACAAGGGATGAACTCTGTCTCAGTCGAGCTTCTCTGCATCAGCAGCTTTATCAGCTCCTGTTGACTCAGTGTAACCTTTAGTATTCAGCAGCAGTACTAAGAAGAAATGCATGAAATCCATCTTATCACGTTAGAGGTTCTGCTAACTATTAAGATTGGAGTAGAGCTGAGAAATCCCTTTGAAATTATGTGCAGCTCTCTTTTTTTTTGGTCTTTCTTTAAAGCTCTTTAACACTGGAGCAGGGGTACCTTCATATACATTTATTAACACCATAAGAGGTCCATTCAGTCATGCATAAACCACCAACATCCTAAAAGAGTGCAACAGAATGCACTCTTCCCGTTTTGAACAACATAACTAATGCTCACTACTGCTCATGCCTTTCTATCTCCATTTTAATTCCTGCAGTTGAATACTGTTCTGTGCTGTAAAAACAGTTCTGAACATGATGTGATTAACCTTAGGGTCCCCCCATCCCCTCATCTCAAAGCCCCCTTGTACATGGCCTGTGCTTTCTATTCATGTTCAACCATCTGATTTCCATATCATCTATTAGCATAACAGAGCTCTGGTGTGACATTGATTGAAGCTAGCGCTTGCTGAATGCAGTATCAAAGCATAATTTGCCAAAAATCAAATCTAATTTACTGTGTACTATTTAAGTTGAAAAAGAAAAAGAAAAAAGGAAATGAAGTTTCAATAGGCGTATATTGGGTCTATAATCTTACTTGTTCTTTTTCCCCCATATTTTAGGCTAGTCTGCTGGAATCCAAGCAATATATTTCATTTTAGAGCCACTGTCTTTGACTTTCAGATGTCAGTTAAGCAAGAGGTTTTCCACTCTGCTTCTTCCAATCCAGTTTATGTTACATCTGAAATAGTAAAAAGTTATAGTCTGATAGGCACAGTTTGCTTGCTGCTTCGTAAATTTTTTAAACAGATCCTTCTAATCACCTTAATGTTTAGCTTGAATTAAGCATTAAAGTACCACATAACTTTAGCAGCTGAAGCATGTCAAGCCTGCTGTTGCTTCTCTAACTGTATGTTTTTAGAATGTTTTAGAAATTCACCTACTTTGAAAGCAGCAATAATGGCTTGGATAAATTCTGTCCAATGTTCCACTGAAGCTACGCTTTGAGCAAGTCATGATCTCACTTAACCCTTCTGCAGAATGGAAATAATAATATTTGTCTGTCTTCATAGACAGCATCCATATGTGAACATAATGAGCTCTCTTTTTAGGAAAGTTGAAGGACCCAAATGCTTGTTCTGTCAAAGAAGTCTTGCTGTCTCTGAGCAGGGTCATGCTGCATTCTCTGGGGATGATGACAGGCACAGTGTTTGGGTAGTTACATTTGACCAAGAATTACTCCTGCAGTTATTAACTGTTACTTTCAGTTTTCAAGTTCAACTAAAAATTGACAAAACTGATATGGTGAAAACATGGTTTAAATGCAATGGTAAGCAATGGTATTTTTATCAGAAGCTGCCTGTAAACAGAGCTATAGCTGAATATGAAACAAACTATGACAAAATGAAGATTTCCTTCATTATTTAACTCCATCTTTGAATAAAAAAAAAACATGCAAAGTTTGATTTTTCAAAAATTATGGTTTTCATGTCTTTAAAAATTACTGTGCTAAATAGTTTAGCTGAAGAAACTGGTTTTGTGCTCGATTTCATCCGAGTAAAATCTCTGATTCATTTGTTTTCTTAGTGAATTTTTAGTAATTAAGGCTGCAGAGCAAAGCTAGAAAATATATTTTTGCATAACTCTATGCAATTTTTTTGCTGGAGTCTTTAGAAAGCCTGACCTAGCAACTGTGAGGCCAAATATCTGCTCATGTGGTATTGTCAAATGATGGAGAGGACTTGGTGTATGGTAGGGAGAGAAGAGACAGGGTCAGTCCATGTCAGAGCTACAGATTTACTTTTCTTTTCTGATTGTGGGGGGAAAAAAAAAGGGGGGAACTTCTTTCCACTCTTAGGAACAGGTCAAAAAACTGGAAACTAGGTAGAAACCAGGGTGTGTATTTCTCATTGTTCCTTGATGACCAAATTACCTTAATTTGATTGTTGGAAGGTCTGCTACAGTGACAAATTCAGTTGTGTTATATCTGTTTAGAGCCCTGAATTATTGATTTGCAGCAGAGACCCGTGTGTGTGAGAGTGTTTCAGATGAACCTTTAAACCTGCCTGCCTTGCATTTACTCAGTTACACGATTTGAAGGACAGGCTCATGGAAATGCCATGCCCTTCTTGCTTCTGTTGAGCAGTCTGAGAGCACTCTCTGTGCACCCCCAGGGCACCAAGCAAGCCTCGGAAGTGAATTTAGCCATCCATCCTGCTTAGGATAGATCCATGGGGTGGTTTTTAGGCGGATTGTGGTCTTGAGCCATCCCACAACACTGCATAGACAGGAGCCAGGCATGCACAGCTCCTGTCACTTGCAGGTTTAGCACCTGAGGATATTAGGGGGTTTCTTCTCTCTGCTGAGCCAGAGGTCACTGTTGATTCTATATTAATATCCTGGGCAGTTAACTTCTATAGCTGAGCTGGGCTAATTCAGTGACCTTTATTAAGCAGGTGGTGAGAGCTGTAGAGATATCTTGGTGTAAGTTGTGTCTGTAGGAAGGGAAGTTTCTGATTCACAGCTTGCAGGTCTTTCCCCTTTCCTGTACATTGACTGAACAATCACATGCACTGATTACCACCCTGCCTGGCACTTGTGGGGCTTGCACGTGGATAATGCTGGGTGAAACAGGGTGAGGGAAACCCAAGGAACTTGCTTCAGCTCAGAGCTGGAGGAGTGCTATAACATGAGTTCAGTTCCCAGAGTATGTTCAGCAGCACTTCATAGAAACCCCAAAACATGTGGCTGCAAACAGGCAGCAAGAGGGCACCTCACCCCTAGTCCTGCCTGTTCATAAGATTAACCCTCCTAAAGTAGAGGAAAAGGTGGACATTTCTCTCCAGAGAAGCCCAAACCTCTCTTTAGGAATGTGAGGCAGAAGAAAATATCCTCTACCTTCTAAACTGATGGTGATTCATGTTTATTAAGTGCTTTACAGTTCTTGTTTTAAGAGTGCCAGCACTTCTCAGCTGATGCTCTTTAGACTCCTGCTGATCTGTAAAGCCTTGGGAAGTACCTCCTGAGATAACTGCAGAGTGTGTTTCCAGAGAATCAGGTCTGCTCACATTTCTATGCAGTCAGCAGGTTTGTGTCTGTGCTGTCAGCAGGTGTAATCGGAAGCTGGGTCTTGATTGCTCTTCGTGCCTAATTAAATAGTTTGTAATTATAATGCTGGAAATACGGTTTTCTAAAACACTTAAATTCTGTTTACCTGAAAGCTCCCTGTTCCTAAACCATCCCTCTGCACACCCACAAAACCAATAGTGGAGGAAGAAAACAAGGATGGGGTGAGGGGTTTGAGCTTCTTTTTACTTTTTTTCCTTTCTTCAGCCTGCCCCAAGAGTTAGCTAGTCCTTTGATAAGAATATTTGGAGATGCTGCTTACATTTTTAAAATATGCAAAAGAGTACAAATCCCCTTTCAGTGAATTCCAGTGATGAACCAAGAGTGGAGAGTTTTCATGTTCAGCATAGAAAAGTCATTTGCTTTACTTCTATATCAGCTTCAACACAGTTAGTGATTGCAAGTTTTTTATCTCAAATCCTCTAACACTTCTTCCCGCTCTCTTTCTACTCATCAGCACCTTTTCTCTACCTCCACATTCCCAAGCATTGACTCTCTATTCTCCCCCATTACCCTCCAGGCAAGTCAAACTATGCCACCCTTTTCAAATTGCTCCCTTCTGACTGTGCTTCCTGGTCTTCTATGACTGAACACTGTTTATGCCAGCTACTTGAAAACACAGCCAGTCCTGCTTCCTCCTTCTTAACTCTAGTCTCCTTTTTTCTTTTCCTTGTGCCTTCCTTACCTCCTGAAATACCTATTCCTTCTTAGTCACCACTCACCTCTGCCCATCAGCTCTTCAACTTCTGCTTCTCTCTACTCTTTAAACTAGCTGGAACCTGGATTTACCAAGTTTGTGTTCTTTTGGCAACCATTCTTTTCACAGCAAGTCCTCCTCCCCACACCATTCTTGACCACACTGCTTCTAAGAGGAGTGAGAGAGTTCTTGAACTTGAGTTCTTTTGCTGTCATCCAGACCTTTCTCCCCTTTCTCGTTCATTTTTAAAAGTCCAGAGGAGCAGACTGAGAAGGGCAGTCTGTTTATCCTAATTTATACCTTGCAATACATGATAGCTCCAGCAAGCTCTGTGAAGTGTGAGAGGATCTGAGGGTGCTGATACCTTTCCAGAGCAAAGGTAGAATACATCCAGAGTCAGCAATATAAACACCTGACCCTGCTCTTTAGCATTTAATGTCATCAGAATTGACTCTAGCATGTATAGATTAATGTTTCTTTCCTTTTTAAATTTTTTTTTTAATAACTGGGGATGTCCCATACATATATTGCTGCTCTCTGTCGCTGTTGTTGTTTCTGTTTATATATTAATTCTGTCTATACTAATGAATGTTTCTGGTGTCATGTCCTCTGACATAAAACAAATCTCCATAATGTTGTCTTTTTCCTTCAATATTCCCTTTCTCTCCCTTGCAAAATATCTTAAACTTACACCATGATTTTTCTTACCTTGTAGCTCCCCCACAGTTTGTGGTGAGACCACGAGACCAGATTGTAGCCCAGGGTCGAACAGTGACTTTTCCTTGTGAAACTAAAGGAAATCCCCAGCCAGCTGTTTTCTGGCAAAAAGAAGGAAGTCAGGTAAGTTGCAAGCACCCTATAAGTCTTTCAAGTATTTCTAAACAGTAATATTGTTAAATTTTAAGGAAAATTATTTACATTATCTTTCACCATTCTTTTCATCTTTCACAGAAATTTGTCTTTTAAAACTATCACTGTTCTCTACTGAAATTTGTGTCACTTTTTTTTTTTTAATATTTTGAGGAACACAAAGGTCATTTAAGTTGTTGAAACCTGTGCTAGGCACTGTATAGATGAGTAGAAAGATACAGTAACTATGTTAAAGCCTTTTTGTTCTGAAGCCCCCAACAAACAGGTGGGTGAGACAGGCACAGTAGGTAAAAAAAGGTATGACTCAATTTTGAGCTAATCAGAGCCAGTAATTACAGTTCACAACCTGTCTAGACATGATGAAGCAAAATGTATCCAGCAAGCTGATTTGCATTGGTGTTTTCTCGTAGAGCATACAGATACAGGTTTTCAACACACAGATGCTTTCTTCAATAAAATTGTCTCAAAGAAATTTCTAGATCTGCCTTTGGGAATATTTATCTGATCGTCTTTGAAGGCAAAATTTGTGAGGCAGCAAATACTAACTTCTATGGCTTAGTATTTGAATGTGGTGCCACAACA
Organism: Pycnonotus jocosus; assembly: GCA_013400435.1. NCBI lineage: Eukaryota > Metazoa > Chordata > Aves > Passeriformes > Pycnonotidae > Pycnonotus > Pycnonotus jocosus. Next base: position 171,330 of record VWYP01026659.1, on the reverse strand, counting down.
TTTCTTTACTGGAGGCATTGCGTGTACCAGCTCAGGTAAAATGTGAAATAAGAGCTGAACCACAGATCTCCTGCTCTGCCCCACCTGCTTCTGCTTCACCTTTCTCAGGAGATCAGAAAACTGGTCTGGAATGACAGGACCAGGCTGACAGCATTTTGTGCTCTGCTGTCTTGGTAGCTTACAAAGACACAACACGATTATTTTATGGGTGTGATTATTTTATTGTCTGAGTGCAAGCTTAACCTTCTGTGTGCATCTCTCACTGTAATAGTTAGACAAATTTAGATCTAGCCTCCAAGGATCACATCCTGGAAAAACACAGTACTGTCAGTCTCACTAAGGTGACAATTTTTTCAAGGGAAAAAGAGGTAGAATAACATACTGAAATTAAAGTAGGAAGTACTGATGTGCTAGCAAACATTTCAAAGCTCTTCCTTGTAGAGCATTTTAATAACATGGTAATGTTTATGTAAAGTGAGCTTATAGTGTCACACTTGAATCTAATAAAGTGGACATCCATCATGCTGTAATAAAGAGAAGAGCTTCTAATTAAAGTAGGACATCATTTTCAGGATTAAAGTCATTTAGCGTAATTGAAAAGTGTTAATACTCTATTTTATCCTCTTCCATTGGTATCACTTCAAGGGTAAAAACATTTTAAGGTGAAAATGCATCTTATGTCTTTAATTGAATGTTATTACCTACTGATTGTACTATGTTGAAGCTGCTTAATTACAAACCTAGAAAATTAATTACCATATTGAGAACCAGATCCCTGAGGGTTAGAATAGTCTTTTTTGGCAAATAAATGCAACTTAAAAATTGATACTTGCATGGTTTATAATCAAACCTTGAAACATGGCTCAATGTGGTTTACAGCATTCTCATGTTAATCTTAATTGATCATCAGTGAAGTAAAACACAGGTTGGGGTTGTCATCTCCAGGTATAACTTGCCAGATTTTGCAGTGAGATGCCACAGAGTGAGTGAGTTTCCACATAGTGCATATCATCATAGCAACAGAGTGGAATTTTTGCCAAATTACAGGACTTTTCACCTTTGCCTCCCAGCCATAAATTGTTGTTTGTCTCTAAAATGCTGTTTCTGCTTTTAGGGGAACTGTTTGCAGCACCACTTTCAGTGTTCAAAGTAATGTTATACAGTTATGTTATCCCACTCCATTAATTGTAGGGTGGTTTTGGTTGTGAATCCATTTCTCCATCCTGTGTTTTTGGGCACAACCAGCTGGAAGGGAGGAGAGCTGTTCCCTCCTGAGTAATTTTTTGTGCCAGCTTGTGTATAAACAGCTGGTCCTTTGTGTTTGGAAGCCTTTTCCCCAGAGCCCAACAGCGAGGGCAGGGCGTGTGCAACCTTTAGACCCCATGGATTAAATTCTTCCTTGAGATAAATTCAGTGTACTATATCAGGGATGGCTCTGGCCCCTCTGTTTGCAACCCAGAATGCCACCTTTGTGCCCAGATCAGCAACTCAACAGCTGGTTAAAACCAGTGAAATTGTGAAAAGCATTTAAAAAGAGGTTGTGCTGTAATTTGGGACAAGTTTTAGTTCGTAGTTATCTGGTCTTTGAAGGGAGGAGTTATGAAACTGGTGAGCTCCTCCTGATGTGTGGAATATTCACTGGGACATGGTAGCTTTCCAGGACAGAGAAGCCCATCCTGAAGATAAAAACAGGGATTGATTCCCCTTTATAATGAAGTGATAAACAGGGGTCTGGACTATTTTTATCTTAAGAATTAGGAGCTTAATCCTTGCACTGTCTTTCACATTCAGTTTCTTTTTACGCTTTACATAATGAGTGATAAACACAGTCAAGATCAGCTATGTCAAATTTCTCCTCTTTCTCATCATATTTACTGAAGTTTTCATAATATCTTCATCCAGTAGGTGTCTTGTGCCAGGCAGAAGTTATTCTGAAAGTTTCAAGGCAGTTCAGAAAATAGGGCTATTATTTGAGACCCACTTAGTCCATAGCCTCAAATTGTTTCAGAATTTTAACACTTTTTTTTTTCCCTGTTATCTGACATGTTTACTGGGTGAATATTGATTTTTGGGGAAAAATTTGCTGTTATAAATTTCTTAAACATTGCTATTGAAAGGCAATAAAAGAAAAGCCTTAGTGTGTTGAGTAACCCAGTAGGTTAATACAATCATAAGGATACTTGGAATGTTAGCTCTTACTTACAGCATATCTCTTTCCTTTTGCTGCCAAAACCATAGAGATAAAGGCACGAATTTCACTTAAAAATAGAACTTGTTTCTTATTTTAGTTCTTACCTGTTTCTTAAGCAGTTTGTTGCTTATCATTTCCAAATAATTTTTGTAAACCATCAAGGCCTGCTTCAGAAGAAACAGATCTGCAGAAAATTCATTTAATACCCTACCCTGCATTTTTAGATTTTATTTTTAGTCAATACAGACAAGCTTAAAAGTTAGTAGGGAGTCATCATTAAAAAACACAGCAGAGCTAGACAAAGCTACAGTAATGACTGAAAGCTTATCACAGCATGGTAACGTTGTTGGGGTATTCCTGATGCAAACAACTGTATTTTTTCATAGAATCTTGTTGAGCTGACATAAAATCCAGACCCTACTTTACTGGAATTACTGTTGTTTAATTATTGTTTAAGCTGCTCTCCACTGGGCAATGCTGCTGATCCTTCCCTGCACATTGCCTTCCTTTTCCTCATTTATTCACAAGAGCTGTGCCAGAGGGTATAACTTTTTCCTTGAAAACACACCTCTCACCACTAAAACCTTCTTGGGCCTGTAGTATTGATTCATTCAGTCCTTGATCGTATGCAATGACTACTAGAGCCATTCCAGTTATTATTATTGACGTCTCTCTTTTCTCCAATCCAGCCCAAAGGCAAAAACTAATCTCCCCTGTTTTGTGCTAACTGATATCTTATCCTACATGAAATTATTTTTTCTCTATGATGATTTCCACATCAGATTAATACCCTTTCTCTTCACCCTTCAGGCTCTGCACTGCATTTCTCCTTTGGTTTATCACAGTTTCAATTTCCTTTTTCTTCTCCTACTTCATGACATGCTCCTGTCTTCCTCCCAGATTTACTTACATGCCATGCTCTTACTTTCTCCTTTTCTCAGGACATATTCACAGCCAAACAAGTCCCCAGGATTCAATGCTTGCTGCTGGTTTTCTACTGTTTGCTGTAGTGTTATGTCCTTCTGGTTTGATAGCCAAGTGTATTATCACAATTGCATTCAATGTGTCACAAATACAAATCACTCAAGTGTGATTGTTGGAAAATGTCTCCTCGCCCCCACCCCAGTCAGAACACAGCACTGTGAGCTGTCAAAAGGCTGTTTCTAATTTAAACTGTGACTTGCCCAAGGCAGGGAAAGCAGCTCTATCTGTTCATAAAGTCAGAACCACACTTGCTTTTCCTCCTCGATTATTTATAGCACTTTTAAGGAAAAAATCATTGTCTCCGTAGCTGAAGGAAAAGTGGTGCTTTTGTGTTTTGGATTGATGTGAGATGAATTGTCTTTGCAGAACCTACTCTTCCCAAACCAGCCTCTGCAGCCCAACAGCAGATATTCCGTGTCACCGACTGGGGACCTCACCATTACCAACATCCAGAGGTCTGATGCAGGCTACTACATTTGTCAAGCACTGACGGTTGCTGGAAGCATTTTAGCAAAGGCTCAGCTGGAGGTTACTGATGGTGAGCTGTTAGAAATTCCTATTGGTTTTTTTTCTCCTGTCAAAAGTACTTTAAGAGCAGTGTAAATAAAGGCACATGAGATCACATAAATCATACAAGTAAATGGACAGTTTTCTGTAGGAAATAAAGTGAGAAAAGATCTCTGTCTATGGAGTAAAAAAGGCATCAAAGTCTAGTTTGCCTCTTGCTTGCTTTCTGGAGGTTTGTTAACAATGGAAAAAGGGGACAAACCAGCATAGAATAGGTTTGGTGAGAAATGAAGCTGCTTGGTTTGCTAGAGCTAAGATAGGACTAAAAAAATATATATAAAAAATTATGGAGAATGAATAGGTTTGTGATTAAAGCAGAGAACTGAGGTGCAGAAAAATGTGTCTCTATTCCCACCAGTCTCCAGTCCTAGCTTAGACAAGTTGGGGATGCATCCTTAGCTCAAATAAATCAACACAGTTGCTCTGAAGGTGGTGGAGTACTGCAGGTTTAGAATGCCTACAACATGTAGCCCTTTAGTCTCTCCATGAACAAGGCACCTGCCTCAGAGCTGTGTTCTGAGAATGCCTCAGTAGGGGTAGGTGTGGAAAAAAGTCGTGAAAATCCATAGGTAGAGAGGAGTTTCCAGGAAAGGAAAAGAGTTACAAGGTCTGTTTTGATGCTTTTCATTTCAAATTTTTGGGTTTGAAATTCATCCTGCCTTGAGGTTTCCCATCTACAAACATGAATCCTTTTCATATGTCAGGAATCCTGTTGATATCCCTCTTCATTCTGTCGTGGATAGAAGGCAGTTTGCATCCTTTAATGTTAGTGAAGAAAACAAGAGAATCCCTCTTATACTCAGAGACAGTGGCATTCCCCAGCATCATTATTCCTTATCTTAACTGACACATTAAATATCTCCTGACAGACTTTGATGAATTTTTGCCATTAAAACTGTTGTTATATGCAGAGGTCTACTTTTACTATTCCCTTAGAGACCTGCCTGCACCATGAAAGTTTGAAAAGATGTCTAATTTTGAATAATCTGCCTTTTCACAAGAGCATATTCATCACAAGTGACAGGTAGAGAGGTTCAGGCTCATGTTATAGAGGTTTGAGCATTAATTTGATGCCTTTTCTTTGTTTTCCAAAAGCTGCCTATATTTTTGTGACAAGGGGAAATAGTTTCTGCCTTATCCTTGCATCTCTTCAAGCACATTGCTTTTCTGTAGTTTCTGGAGACTAAAGTCTTGGGTTTGCTCTGCAATCTCTTTAAGTCCTTTCTCTCATGGTCTATGACAAAATGATGCATTTTTCATTCAATTCAAATTTAAATGTAGATTAAAAGGTCATTTAAAAGGAATGGAAAAGCAATATTTTTTAATATCTGTCCATAATGCTGCCTGATTCAGGGCCGTGACTGTGATTGGAATAAATAGAACACACAAACATTGGCTGGGAGGACATTGAGCTGTTAAATGGTCACACCTGCTGATGCTGCACAGATTTACAGCAACAGGCGCTGAGGGGATCAAATCAGGTTCAAGGATGCTAGTGATGAGAAATTCTTCCTTTTGACAGCCAAGGGCTTTGGTCCACCTTTATCTATTTCTTGTGTGGGGAAAAAAAATAAATCCTAATTGATCTCTTTGGAGTTTTCATCGGTTTGTTCAGCAAGCCAGGGGAAAGTGTCCCTGTTGAAATGCAAGCTCATCTCCGGTTAATTCTGATTAAAGGCAGCGTGCATTCCACATAGCTCGAGGGGGCATTAGCTGGTGGCTCTGCTGCTCCAGGAGTGCAGGGCCTGCCTTCCTCAAATGCTTTCCAGAAACCACTGTCAGCATGATCATTAGGAAATAATACCAGATTGCTCTATAGAAATACCATTTCATCCCGGAGTCAAAGGGCGGGTGAGGTCAGGAGAAAAGTGCCAAAACAGCATTGTGGAGCTGAGATTACACGAATAAATGTACCATTAGATCACAGATTTTTTTTTTTTAATTGCTTTTAGTTAGGAAGTTAACAATAAATGTCGAAATAATCTGTTTTGGTTGATGCTGAGCAGAAGTTATGGGAGCTAATGACTTTTATCAGTAGGGAAATCTAATTTAATAGTTTTAAGAACATAATAAAAGATAAACACTGTGAGTGTTAGCTATATGCTTAAGCATCAGTGTTCTAGTTTTTGGCTGGTGATTTCAGTTTTACTTCCTAGCCCAGAATTTTTCTGTTTGGTTAATGATTTAATAATAGTGGCGAGCCATCTTTTTCATTTTGAACACATTTTTGTTTGATCCAGAGTAATTTAGATCCAATTGAAGTTCCAATACAGAATGAAAACATGTCATGTGCAGAAAAACAAGTGCTTAATTATACCATATATAGCAGTGTTTCAGTTGTTACATTTTTGCACTTACAAGTCTTTACTGGAAATATTTTTAACTCAAGTGTTCACATGAGAAGAGATTACTAGCTGTGATGAAATGTGCTGAGTTGAGTGATAATTTTGCTGATTATGGACTGTGCTAAGAGCCTTCAGCATATTTGAAATTCAAATCTTGTATTTTCTTGAAAGGCTATCATGTAATTCACTGCCTAACACACATCTGGAAAGGCAAAATCATTTTAAAAATTGAAGAATCTTAGCAATCCTGTCAAACCCAAGAAATGAATATGCAGATCACAATCCTAAAATGAGACCATGTAAATAAACCAAGTGCTCTCATTTCTATCTATGCCCAGCATAAAAGGAATAATTTCCTATTAATCTTGTGTTAGTATTTGTCAATCATGTACAGAGGAGAAGATCTAAATTTCTCCTCAACAATTATTAAAATTTATTAATAAATGTTTCACAGTTTACTTGTCTATAAATCTGGCCACCATGACTCTTAGCCCTCATCCAAAGTATATTACATGTTTTATAGCAAGTGTGACAGTTTCAAACAGAAGAAACTCAGAACAACTTCAGAGCTTTCTGTGAAGCTCTTCTGCAAAAAAAGAGCAGATGAAGGATTGGTCTCTGTTTTTCCACCTTTCAGAGAGAACCCTGCCCCGTCATGAGTGTTCATCATGTGAATTTCCTTACTTTTGCCTATTTCACCAGGATTTTAAATTTTTTTTAATTTTGATTTTGGAAGTGCCAAAGTAAAGGCTTCATTTTGTCTTTCTCTTATTTTAACTTCCATTGTAATTTGATCATATATCCCCCAAATTTAAATATGGTTTCAGTTGATCCAAACTGTATTTGTAGTGAATAAACTGTTCACGAACAAATATAGTTTGTTCTTTTCCTATAATCTCTTCAAAAATTATGATGCATTTTAACGTGAAAGGAATCTGTTGATTTTTCAGTTACCAGAATATGCAGATGTATGAATATTGGCAAATAGTTTCAAAACCTTTTTAAAAATTAAAGTAATTTTGAAATCACCTTCTGTTTTACCATGGAAATACGTTTGTAGGCACACAAAATGTTTTTGTGGAACAGATATAGAAGCTTCCAGCTTGGAAAAAACCTATGTAAATGAAAAGAAACAAAGTAATTAAAATGTTTTAAAAGCAACTAACGATCCCCACACCATTTTGTGGGTGTTTTTCACTAGCTCTCTGTTCTTCATAATGCTTCTGATATATATATCATTTTAAACTCTAACCAAATTTTGGATCCTTACTAATGAGGACCTAAGTGGTAGGAAAGCAAGCACACACATGTTCTAGAGAAGATTTACAAGTCCTAGTTGAGAAGACAATACAGCTGTTCACAGATCAGTGGAAACTCTAAGTGTTCATTTAACCTTTAGCCTTAGTGTCATGGAAACCTGTAGTGGTCTTTCACCCATAACACCCTTGAAAATGAAGATTCCTTCTAGCCAGGAGGCTTTCAATTACACTATTGATCACAGCTATTTAAAGGATTATGAGCTCCTCATTTGGGCTGTAAAAAAAATCTAATTACATGCCGAAGAACAATATCTGTAATGCAGTAGGTTTTAAAAATACCTACATTGCTACACATTTGAAAGACACTTAGATGAAGGAAATAACTGCAATCGAATAGCTAGCAACTTAAATAGTTATTCCTTAATTTTTAGCTACCTAGAATACTGATTTGGTGGTTTACATTATATCTAAGGGATGACATGCACAGCTGAGTTTTAATTTGAATATACTCATGCTGCAGCTACCCTGATAGTACATGTGAGCTGAGATCAATTTTTATTTCACCAAATATGAGCTATGTAGTCATAAGGAACCTTAATGAGATTAAACATATCAAGGTGAAAATGCATTACATTTTTCTTGTTATATAGTGTTTCCTGTCCTATCTCTTGAGTTCAATGGGTGATATTTCAGAATTTCCAAAACAGCTTTCACATCCTGGTGTTGAGAAATAATCTGCATTGGCTTTCTTATTTTCGGTTTCAATTTCAATGAATGAGCTCACACTCCAAGCTGTGATTCTGACAATATTCATGACTCTGATCTTTATGAATCTTGTTAACAAAAAAAGGTAAGTAGTATTTTTGCAGCATTAAAATTTCAGAAGCAATTATTTCAGGCATAAAATGTGCCACTAACATATCCCTGATACGTTTTATTTATTAAATAGCAGGATGAAAGCATTTTGGATCTGTTGAAGGTTCCAGAGGTTTGCATCTCAAACACCCCAAATACAACAGAAGCCATATTGCTTCATAATAGTTTGTTTTCATTTCATTGTTGGAGTCATATGTTGTGTATGGACTATAATAAACAGATTCTCAGCTAGAATAAATGATTTAAACTCAGTTGGCATCAGCAGAGGCAGGCTAACTTGCACCAGTTTAGAAGTTAATCCTGCATGCTACAATATTTAATACCAGTCACACAGTTGTTCAGTTGTTCAAAATTTAAAGCAGAAGCAGTATGACTAGTAAATATATAAAAGTACATTAAAAGAAAAAAGAATTCTCAGTTCTATTACACTGATTTTTTGCAGCAGTCCTAGCCTTGTGTATATTCAAGTATTTCCATTCAGTTTGTATAAATACATTCTTTAGACACAAAGGTTATATTTTGTTCGTTAAGAGATGGCTCAGAGAAAAGGTTCAACAACAGAATTATTTGGGATAAAACAATCTTTTGAGAAAAATAAACATCAGCATTTTACCTCACCTTCAAGGTATCCCAGTGGTCATGGAATGAGGCTTATACACAGCCATGCACTCTCTCACTGGTTGCAGGGTCCTTTATTCAGTGTTGCAAGCATGCAGATATAAATTATCAGGGAAAAAAAATAGGAGTTCATGGCTTTAAAAGGTGATGAAATTATTTGATAAGTAAGCTGTTAAATGGTGTGATTGAGTTTGAGCTTTTCTCTGCTGGAAAGAGCAGTTTCATCATTTAGATCACTCAGATTATGAAAATGTTTTGTATAATTGCTGGATGTTTTTGCTGGTGAAAAATTGCAAATAGAGTAGGAATGGGGGATGTGGTTGGTACCCAGGGTAGAATAGCTGTAGTGTTTCACTTTTAACTCAAGAGATTTTCTATTTTAGACCATAAATTGGGTAAACAGTTAAACACATTTTGATGTGACATCAAAGGTGTATTTTAAGTGTTTTCCCAAATTGGAAGAGTGATGCACTTCAATTCTTCTCTGAATCAAGGTCTTAATTTTCATTCTGTGTTAACCAAATGAGCTTGATGGTCTTTTCTAGTAGATATTTTTCTATCTACATGTTACCTTGCAGTGGTGAAATAAAACTCTAACTGAAACACTTTTCAAGTATGCCAACTAATTGATAATCTCTGTCTATGGCTCCTTCAAAAATAATAGTTTTAGCCTCTGAGAGGCTGACTTCAAAACTTGTCCTGCATGGTGGAATAGGGCTCACAGCAGCATCAGAGGATGGTTGAAGGTGTGGATTCCAATGCCTGTGCCACTGTTTCAGTCTTGACAGATCGGCCTCCGCCCATCATCCTCCAGGGCCCCGTCAACCAGACCCTGGCAGTGGATGGCACAGCTCTGCTCAAGTGCAAGGCCACTGGAGACCCCCTCCCTGTCATCAGCTGGCTCAAGGAAGGGTTCACCTTCCTGGGCCGGGACTCTCGGACATCCATCCAGGACCAGGGCACGCTGCAGATCAAAGCCCTGCGGGTGAGTAATGGCAGCACCGCATGTTCCACGTGGCCAGGCTGGAGCTCTTGGTGGGTGCCTCAGGCAGCTCTGCAGCCTTCCTGCTGTCTTCAGAATTAACCTGTCTTTTCTACTGTGCAGTTCTCACCAAGTCATTATCCATTCTTTGTGTAGAAAAGGGCAGGGAAGAGAAGAACAAAACTAGCTTCAGATATTTCTGTCACAATTCCCTAAAAACAGAATTGGTGTTTGTAATCGTATGTATGTTCCAATAGAACACAGGAGTTGGGGGTAGATAGAAATATAAAAGGACACTCCTTCCTTATCTTTTCATTGGTCTTGTCCTGAAGCCATTAGCCTCTCTGTCAAAACTTAGAGCAGTTCCTTGGCAACAGCTGACCATGATTTTCCAAGTGCTTGGGCTGGCACGTGATCTGGAGCTCATCAGGGTTTGACCATGCACTTTCTCCATCAACAACTCGTCAGTCCTGGGCTGGCTGATTTATTCCAGTGTTATGCTTCCTGGAAATGGTCCACCAGGCTGCAAATGGGAAAAGACAACTAAGACTGTAGCATGCATGCAGTCACATGCAGAGGGATTTCTATTAAAAAGTAAATGCCCATTGTAATATTTACATTTTTACACATGAGATAATACAATACTCTATAATACTTCAAGTAGGATAATGTCATATGTTTTTGATAAATATTGCATCGCTAATCTCTTTCTTTGCTTTTAATTTTTCTCTATTCAAAGATAAGCATTTGTTTGTGTGTGTTTGGACAAGTATGCATATGGAAAAATAGTAAGTTAAATGTACTTACTTGTCAAGAACTTGAAGATAATTTCAGAAAACATTTAATTTACTCAGCAGAAATGTCTGCACTTAATTTTGCCATCCAAAAAATGTCAATGAAAATAGTACTAATGTCAAGAAATAAAGAGCAGTTTTGTTTTCTGATGCCTTCTCATCAGTGATCGCAGATTTGTGAACTTCCTTGGAACAAAATAGAATTTATTAAAAAATTTATGCTAGCTTGCCTTGAGTAAACAATTTGTCGTTCCTCCCTGGGCTGAAGGCAGGTTTAGGCCATGAAGGTTAATGCATTTTTCCTGTAGAGATGGATTAAAGAGTGCGCTTGAATAGTCAAGATTCCCCAGTAGTGTTAGAAAGCAGCAATTAAAGGTGGAAGCTTAGTGATTTCAAACAAACTTTCAGGCACTGATGATGGGCTTCTGTGGAGTGTCCACGAGGCAGAAGCTCTTGGGATACCTGTCTGCATGCTGCTATGCAAACAATGAAATTGGTTCTGAATCGTGCCAGCGCATTAATCTCACTGTTAGAGGCTGTGTCTGTAAACCAAAGGAAAATAAAATTGCTTGCAAGAGGAGACAAAAACAGTATTAGTAGTGACTGTGGTTCTGAAAGACATGAGGCTTTTATTGATCCTTAAGTAGCTCATTCACTAGTAACCAATTTTTCTTAAAGGCTCAGAAAGGCATTTTTTAAAAGCACTTTTGTAGCAGTAATGTGCACTGCTTGACTCAGGTTTAAGAACGAAAACTACACGGAACCATAAACACAATTTTTCTTCTATGCCTTGCAAAATTTATGAATTAAACATGGATTTAAATGAGGAATGTTTAACTTTACTCCAAGGTCTACCTAAACAAGGACTAGCACCACTTCCTAAAGAAAAAACGGGCCAGGAAAATGTCCAAATATGTTTACATCCCCAAGTTTAAAATAAATTAATAATTGCCACTCACATCCCTCAGCTTTCTGGCTTAGGGTAGATTTAGATTAGGTATTGAGAAGAAATCTTCCCTGTGGGGGTGGTGAGGCACTGGAACAGGTTTCCCAGAGAATTTGCAGATTTCCCATCCCTGTCCAAGGCCAGGTTGGATGGGACTTTGAGAACCTGGTTTAGTTGGGTGGAGCTTTGAGCAACCGTGGCAGGGGGGTTGGAATGAGAGGATCCTTGAGGTCCCTTCCAACACAAACCATTCTCTGATCCTTTTCTGCTGTATCTGTTACAGCACGATCAAAATATTCGTGAGCCTACAACAGTCACACGGGCTGCAGTCATGACATGAACATAAAGATTTTTCTGATCAGCCAATCTCTCAGTTGTCCTGAGGAAAACAACTGAAAACTCACATATGTCACTCATTCAATACCCCTTCAGACAGGTCAGCACTGATTGAAAACTCCCTTCTGCTGTAGAAATGTACCACACCAGGATTAGACACCTGCCTTAAATAAGGAACGAAACTTTATTGAATAGTAAAGATTTTTCTATTCGCCTCTCCTGGGTTTTTTTTTCCATAGCACAAAAAAAAGTATAAATAATTGAATTACCAACACACTATATCTGTATCTAATCCATCCACAACCTGGAAGTTAGATAATTTGCCATAGCTTGCAAGAAGCAGTGTACTTCCAGCTTGCTTTGTATGTTGTTTGCCTTCTGCAAGTTACTCTGTTGAGTACACCAAGTACCTCATTGAGTATGCTGTGCACCATCTGTCACAGTAGTACACAAATGAAGTTGAGAACCATAGCCTTGAGAAATATTCCCCATTATCACCTAATGAAGAATTATGTATTTAATAAAATCTCAGAGGAAGCAAAACAAAACACTGCTTCAGAATGCTACAAGGCTCTCTCCTCTGGAAAATCTCTCCTTTCAAGAGTCTTTCTCATTTCAGTAGCAGCACTGCTATATTTTGAGTCTTTGGGCCATTGTCAGAGGGGTTTTCATTATTGCTTGTATTTCACACAAATAACCATCTCCTGAAATGCAAGTTATGCTCATTCAGAAAATTGAGCTGGCATTCATGAGTTGCTTCCTCCCCTATGAATGGTACACTGCAGTCTCAATGTATCTGAAGGAAAATAGCAACACAATTTGTACATGACAAAGCTAAAAATCAATTAAAGTATATATCTGCAAGTAATCTAAAGAACATCTTGCTTTTTTGCCTTCACATTCTTCTTGAACAGTGGCATATAAGGATGTATGCTACAGTGTTAATTTGCATTTAACAGAAAACCCATTGCAGTTCCTTAAAGCTTCTTGGATGCAGTTCTCTTTCCATCAAGTCATGTGATGGTGAATAAAATTCTTCTTACTCACTAGAGTTAGCACTCTCCCTTTTCTGCTTCCACCTCCAGATTACCGTGCTTTGTGTATTGTGGAAGGAGAGCCCTCCATATAATTTGTGCTTTGTAAAGTTACTATTTTCCATCCATCTCTGTAGTCTTCACTAGTTCCTGACTCAGAAATCTTTATTTTAAATTTAAATAGGAAATAGGAAAGTGCTTGGCAAATTTGCTAGCAAGACAGTTTATACAGCGATGAGATTAACATTGGCAATCTAATTCAAAGCAGTTTCCCCAAATAAACTTAATATATTTGAACTGACAAGGAAATCACAATAATTTTATAAAAATATGGGGGTTTTGCTACCAAAGGGCCTTGTAAGCCTGAAATAAAATCCTATGTGAAATGGAAGAAGGGTAAGCATGGTGTAGGATCTAATTTAATGCTGCTCTTTGCAAGTCGCTTGGAGGACTGTCTGTGGAGAGAGAGCCACTGCTAAGTTTCAGCAACATTTGTATGTGGGGTGTATAAAAATTACTTAATTACTTCATAAGAGTCTAAGGTGATGTAACATCCTCCCTGGCACTGGAAATGAGAGCTCTGGGTCCTCATGGGATGATGAATGCTGAGATTTTACCCTTTAAGTGATATTATTTTAATATTGTTACCTGATTTCACCTGCATTTGTTTTAACCAGTAAAAACATGAACACTGTCAAAAACATCCATTCTGGAGCATTTACAGTACTGGTACCATTAACAATATGAAAATTAGAATTAGTAAAGTATTATAAGCAAATAATCTTATTACAGTTCTCTAAAGGCAAGCCACCATTAAATGATTGTTTGAAAATTGGTTTGGTGCCTTCTAGTCTGGTGTAAAATGTAGGCTAAGTCCTTCTTAGCAAGGAACATGTAGAAAAAGAAAATAAGAGTAAAGTCAGCTGATTCTAAAAGGTTTTTAAAGCTGCCCTTGTGCCCCTTTTATGTCCAGCTGTCTGATACTGGGACTTACACCTGCGTTGCCACAAGTTCCAGTGGGGAGACGTCCTGGAGTGCTGTGCTGGAGGTGACAGGTAAGCAATGCCCAGGGATATGGGCACATCAGGAAGGTGTGGGCCATGGGACAGCACTCTGAGCCAAATCATCTCTTCTAAAACTTTTTGACATGAAGAAGTTTTGAGTGAGAAGGCGGTATTCCTTCACCCAGCTTGCATTTCATTGCTATTGTCTTATAATGCCCTTCGACATTGCAACAGTTTTCATGTTTGTGTCCAGTGACTGCAGTATGCTTTAATTCTTCTGACAGGAATATTAATAAAATGTGGATTTAACCAGTAATTGGCTTAAGCAAGAAAAGTCCAAAGTGCTCTCTGTGAGTACTGCAGTCAATTTGGATACAGAAACTTTCTCACCAGTGGAGTTGTTAGTATTTTTTGTACATTTTGGCAAGCTGGACTTTTTTTTTATTCTTTCTTTAATATATTTATATATACCCTTTGGAATTTTGCATTTTTTTTTCTTTCATTATGTGTTTGATGATAGCTCTTCATCCAAAAACACGTGGTAGTAACACAGTTATTGACTTAGTTCTGTGTAGATTAGGAACATCCATTATGCTGACTTTGCAGATGTTTGCCCTGTTTTTCATTTTAATCTTCTGCTTTGATCAAATTATATAACCAAGGATAAAAAAGTAATCGTTTTGTATTTGCCCTTCACAGAATCCGGTGGAGCAACAGTCAGTAAAAGTTATGATATAAATGACCTCCCTGGGCCACCATCCAAACCTCAGGTCACTGATGTTACTAAGAACAGTGTCACCCTGTCCTGGCAGCCAGGGACCCCTGGAAGCCTACCAGCTAGTGCATACATCATTGAGGCTTTTAGGTATGTGAATTATACCACTTTTTCAGCTCCTTTCTTTCTAATTTTGCTTAAACCCTGGTACCAGGGTTTTGTGGTGTTCTCTTGGACTCTACACATATCTTTAGAAGCTCATTAAATGACTCACCTCCATAGGAGGCATTGATTCATATTCTTTACATTGATTTTTTTTTTTTGTAATTTATCACTTTTTTCTAAGTGATTAATTGGAGGATATCTAACTATTTCTTCAGGTCAACAGGAATAGAACAATGCAGTAATTATTTGTCACTTTTCCCTTAACATTGGTGATCTGTGAGAGTTTCCTGAGGGAATGCTGCAGGTTCTTGGCTGTCATAGTACAGATAAAATGGAAGCAAATGGGTAATCCTGAAACCTCTCTGCAAACTTTAATTCCTGCTCTTGTTTAAGCAGTACCTGTTAAGGAGTCAAAGTGCCTTAAATTTCTATTATTTAGTGTTTTAGATAGATGAAATCTTCTAACTGAAAAGACCAGTATTGGCAATTTAGGATTTTGTCCAGCAGCCTGGGGCTGTAAAGAATCCAGATGCTTCCCTCCACACAGCAGCAGTTACTGTGTGGTACAAAAGAACTCCTGGGCTCCAGTTCAACAAGTTTGTTTGAGCATGGGCCATACTCTGACAAGAGTCTCTAGAACACATTTTGAATTAAAAATCTGCACCTTCTTAAATGTGTTCCTTAATCCAGATAGTAAAAATACTACAAATACTTCAGTTCATCTCTAAGTTAAAAATGCAAGAATTTTTCATAACCATATGCATGCAAACTTTAGCTCAAATGTTATATATGTAAAGAACAGTGTGGTATTTGCAGTTTGTTGGTTTTGTTCTAGAACTTACTCTTTATGCATTGTATGAAGGAAGCGATTCAAACAACAAAAACCTTGTAGCTTTCCATCTCCTTTTTTTTTTCATATATTTAAAGATTTTTTTCCAATGCTATTTAACAGAGCGTAGTAAAATAAATTTTTTTCTTTAAACTTTTCTGATGTTTCACCCTAGATAAGCTTTAATGGCATCCCATGAATAACTTTTTAAAAAGCCAGACATTTTCATTAAAAGCTGTTCTAGCAATCACATTTGAAATCTTTTCATATGGTGGATTGCAATCTAATTATAATAATGTTAAATTGAAAATGTAATGACAGAAAAAATATTCATATAATTTCCTCCATTTCAAAGCATGTTTTCAAAATTGTTTTTTAACTTTGAGTGTGAATTTAGTTCAAGGAGAATACTTTTCTTCCAATGACAGTTTATTGACAGAGATTACTTAGCAGTATAGAAAATTATTCTTTCAAGAGAACTTTCCTTTTAAGGCTTTTGTTCAAGAGTAGCCTATTTATCATTCAAATTTACTTTACAGCTTTCTACCCTTTCCTTTTGCAGGTCTTTTAGAAAAACAGCAGAAAGTTTTACTTTCATTGCAAAGAGAAATGCTTTTGACAGCTGCATGATGATTTTTAGCCCATCTCGATGCGCTGAAACAAATATTTTTAATTTCCCCCTACTTTTACTACTTCTTTCTGCACTTAGAGTCCATCCAGGGTTACGAAATAGCTCCTTTCACGTCTTTATTTTTTCTCTTGTGTTAGTTTATAACTTTCCACGCTGTTCTCATTGCAGTCAGTCTGTGAGCAACAGCTGGCAAACGGTGGCCAACCACGTGAAGAGCACCCTGTACACCGTGAGAGGGCTGCGCCCCAACACCATCTACCTGTTCATGGTCAGAGCCATCAACTCACAGGGCCTGAGCGACCCCAGCCCCATGTCAGACCCTGTCAGAACCCAAGGTAAGGGCCAGGGTCAAGGCTGATGTGCCTGAGCTGAAATAGAAAGAAGGAACTGTGGGTTGACTGATAGGTTAGTCTTGGCCGTTTGGCTTTAGCACACTCACTGAAGGAATCATGATTTGAGCTTAACCAATAAAGATGAGAGTATTCCAATGTTTGCTGCATCAGTCTGGGGCTTAGGAGAGAAAGGTTATGTCCTTAATTCTTTGTACAGTGTAGACTTTTTGGTTTGCAATTCACTCAGACTCAATTTGCCCCTGGTTTTTATTGAGGGCAATGTGAGTCACCCAAGCTTTTCTGAAAATACCCTCTTTCCCTCAGTATCTATCCTCTCCATGTCCTTTCTTCCTCTCTATTAGTAGGAATATCCTATGATAACAAGTGTTTATAACAGGCAAGACACTGTGTTTGAAATTAGTTTTAATCAAAAGAAATGCACAACACGTGTTGATTAATCTGAGCCAACATTTAGGCAGAGAATTCATGTAAATTGACGGATCTGGATGCTAAGAATATATGGAAGTTATCCTGAGAAAGGTACGGGCCTTCTCTTTATATACCTGCATTTCTGAATTCTTTGTATTAATCCATTGCATAAACCAAGAGAGAGGGCTGAAGTGAAATCTTTCATTTGTTGGTGGTGATAGGATTGGTAGCTGTGATCCTCCATTGCTCCTGAATCAGCTACTGAAGTCCATTCACTTTGCATCAAGCTCTAACTGAATATGACTACCACAAACAGATTTCCCTTCACAGTGTGGATTTTTTTTTTTTTTGGCTTTGACAAAGCATTGCTTGAATACTTAATTCAAGAGTGTAGTTCAGTGTTGAACATGTCGCAATACAGAAATTCATAGTTCTTCGGAATCATAATTTTTCGAATCCAAAGTAATAGCTCCTGTCACAGTTAATTTAAAATTAAATCCTCTGTCTCTGTTTACTGTAATTCAGAGACTTCTGTCTCTGAAGATGTGAAGGTGCCCATGGGAGAACACATCCTGAGTCAGTCTCCAGCATGTTTGTTATGAATTGTTTGGGTCCTTTGCTGGATGGAAAGAGATTAACAAGAGTAGGGTGGTATTTCTTTATCACATAACCATCCAGCCTCCCTCATCCCAACCTAGTCCTGAATAAATCTGTCCTGAACAGTCCTCAAAATAGTAATTATGGCTGGAAGAGGGAAAACAGAGCTGCCTTCTCAAAAGCTGGAGGAGTGAGTTGTGCAGGAATTTCATGGCCTGACTGTCCATGAAGTATCACAAGTTTCCTTCTTTCTTATTTTCCCATTATTATAGGGTGACTCATGCTTTTCATTGCAACAGCCTTTTAGTCTGCATAACTTATCACCTAAATAAAAAAAATAACAACTTTGTTTGGCATTTGAGTGTCAAATATAGACTTTTTATCTGACATACTGACAAGCAATTTGATTTCAGTAAAAACATGTCTTTTAATTAGCTACAGCATGTGTTGCAGCTTCCATTTCCAGAAGCTGTTTAGCAGTCAAGAACACGGAGACATGTACAGGATTTATAGCTTCTTTGCAAGCCTGCAGTTTAATAGAATTAAATCATAAAATCAATTGAAAATTAACATAATGTTTTGATGTGATTTCTAATTATGCCTGAATTCAATTCAGGCTCACAGAAGAAGCTGACACACGATGGAAAGCCTGTTCACCGTGGCCATGGAGAAATAACAAAGCAGCTACAGCAGTGCTATATAATAATAATTTGCAACAGGTGTCTGTGGTAGCTTTAATAGCTGAACATTTAATGTCCTGGTATTCAGTATAGCAAATACAAGTAATAAGATTTCGTGTAAATTTTCACTGCAAGTAGACAATCAGGTAGTTTCAAAAGGTTTACTTTATATGACTTACATGAAATAAGGACAGAGAAAACAGTAACTACTCTAATGGAGTTGATTTCGGGTTGGATTATTAATAGATGAAACCATATATTAAAAAAAAACCTCTTCCGAAAAACTATATACATTCCTATCCCTGAAATATAAATAACAAAAAATTGACTATGTATATAGATATATAGATATAGTCACTGTATATTCACTGAAAGCTGATAAAAGAGGTGTTAGAGAAAATATCTAACCAATTTAATTGTGATCAGGATGTAACTTCTTGCACCACTTTTACTTGAGTAAAAGTTTTACTTTTAATTATTATTTATAATAAAATTATTTATATCTTTATATATAATTATTTATATACTTATATGTATTTACTAATATATAATGAAATTATTATTTTATTTAAATAAAAAGTTTACTTTCTATTATTCCAATACTTAATCATACCCTTAGAGAGAGATCAACTGCTTTTCTACCAGGAGACTCCTAGACATGTGAAAGTGGCATTACACTGGGAGCACCACGCATATTTTCAAGTGTACATACCAGAAAACTGAATTCCACGTGTACATCTTGGCATTCACTTCTTACTGTTATTGGTCCATGTTATTCTGCTACTTCTGGACACATGTGCCATTAAACTGAGGGAATCCTGTTCATACAAACTACTTTGTGGAAATGTCTTTTCCTCTGAGGGGATACACAGGTATTTTGTTGGCTCTACACCACAGCGTAACTTAACCTAAAATGTAACCATGCATAGCTGTAGGTTTACTGTAGCAACAATCACAGCTTTTTTCGGATAGAAGCATAAATGATCATCCTCTAGACCAGTCTAAGTTGCAGTTTTATTTTATAGTATCTCTGTTTCTTGGCTGCTTTGAATAAACATAATTTGCTAGACAACCACCTTCACTGACACTCATATTTGGATTATATTCCCTTTGGAGATCCATGGAGCCATTTTAATTTGGATATCAATAGAAGCTTGTGGCAATATTTTTTAAAATGTGACTCAGAACCCGTAACAATCCAGAATTATGAATGTGAATTATTGATCATCAAAAACTACTTACTTTCAAGATCTGGAGATGTATGAATAAAGTTGTTATATTTAAAGGTTTCATTCTTAAGACAACTATTCTTTCTTTTAAATAGCATTTAGGAGATAAAAAGAAATCATATGATGCCTGTTCCCATATCTGAGTACATCTGATAACTCTTATGTGTATATCTTTTCCACAAGGACATGATGTTGATCCAGAAAAATGAGGAACTGTCTTTGACTGTTGAATCCTAAGGGAAAACCAAGCAGAATTTAGAGATGCCTGGACAGGCATGACCATAATTTGTCAGTTCTTTTTTTGAATATTTCTATAATCAGATTTTCACTAGAAGAAACAATTCACCCACACACTTTGAAGGGCACATAATCTTGAAGAGAAAATTTTTGTGGTAGATTGTTTCTGTTTGCCTTTTAGTAGATGAGAATCAGTTTGGCTTCTTAATTAATTTTTTTTTTTTTCATGCTTGCACTAGATTTCATTAGCTATGTCTGTTAAGGGAAAATTTGCTTTGCAGGGGAAAAGGCTGTTTTTAGTATTTGGGTTCTTGTGTGCATGGCATGTGGGGAGAGGAAGGTTAGTGAAAGTTTGGAAACATATAATGAGTTAATGTCATGTGTGCTCTAGCAAAATAAATAAGAAAACCCCCCACTATTCATTTTCTTCAGTTATTCTAAGCGATTTGGTTCCAGGCATCTGTGCAGCATTATTATTGACTGAGTATTTTGGAACTAGTGAGCATTGCATCTCTCTTATCATTTACCAGAGCTGAGAAAACTTTGCCATCTAGTCAGAATACTCCTTTAAACATATTTATGTTTTGTGATTTCCTAAGTGGCTAGAGGTGGATGGTTTGTTTGCATTATTTGATATTTGTTTGTGTTTCAACCTTAGTGCTGTATTTTTTTGAAAAACAGCGTGATAAAGGATGTTCAAGTCAGGTCATTGGGCTACTCAGTACATTTTATTGATGCCATATATAGCTCTTCTCATTAAAGTGATGCTTTCTTATGTGTGCCTGGCAGATATCAGCCCCCCAGCACAAGGTGTGGATCACAGGCAAGTCCAGAAGGAGCTGGGAGATGTCATTGTACGGCTGCACAATCCTGTTGTGCTGACACCCACAACAGTGCAAGTCACCTGGACGGTAAAGCTTCTGCTGTTCTTACCTTAACAGTGCTTTCAGTCTGCTTATTTTGCCTGTTTATTCCTTCAGTGGATAACCTCCTGGTTTACCACCCAGAAAAGATCCAGTCTTAATCCCAATGTGAGTGCTCTGACAATCTAACATACAGCACTATATGTGTATATATATATATATATATATGGCAATGAAATAGTCATTTTCTCTTTCTAGTCAGGCAGGTTCAATGTCTTCAGTCTTCTGTTTGAAGCAAGTTAGCTGTGTAACTAGAAAAATGTTATAAAAATTGACTAAGCTTGAAGGATAATTGATCTGTGGATTCATTATGCTGCATGTCAAAAAATAATCAAAGTTAAATATCAACAAGAAATTGCTGTATGAAAAAGTACTTTCTGCTTTAGGTCATAGTGACCTCTGACAATACCCTATTATTTAGTGACCCAAAAATCAAAAATATCTTTCCTACAGAGCACTTGCAGTGAAGTCAGAGGCACGTGGTAAATTGTGTATCATCTGGTTTTCCGGCTCAAGCCTTACCCACAATGAGTGGATATCCTTTCATTAGAGAAGGCCAGAGTCTCTTGGGCAGTGCTTAACAACATTTCTATTTGAGGGGTCAAACTACGGGGTAGAATTTCTAATATAGTGTTTGGCTTTCAAATTGCTCTGTTTCCCTTCCTGAGGCCTGATGGAAAGGATTTGTAAGAGTAGGAGAGAATTCCCAGGGCACTGCACACCAGAAAATAGCGCTTTGCTCTTGGGGCTTCTGCCCAGGAGAAGAGCCATGAATGGAAGAGTGAGAGAAAAACTGCCCTGCACAACATCAAAACGGTTGTATTTTGTAGGAAAAATTCTGCTAAGGGAGCATTCACAATGCTCAGGGTTTTTCTTCTACGTGTCATATTGCTAAGAGCTTAATGTGTGCAGGGGATTACACAAGAGGAGATAAGAAGTGTGGTGATAGATTGTGTATTATAAGGATTACTGTTGTTTTTGCACAACTCAGCCATTATTATGGGGGCTTATGCACCACCCTTGTTCTGACAGATTTCAGTGGTCAGGGTACAGATTAGAATAAACAGAGAAACCTACAAATTTGTCTTTCATGGAAGATTATTTAAAGTATGTGTCACTGCATTTTGCCATCTATGATGTCAGCATGGAGCTTGGCTTTCTTAAAATGATGCATGTTTCAGCTACAGTTCCTCCAGAACAGGCTGACTAATATTTGTGGCAAACCCTTTTGTCCAAGCAGATGGATCAATAGTACAAATTCTGTATGTTAGCAGAGAGTTATTGTAAACCTGGATCACATCCATGTGGTGCTCCTTCAAGTCCTCTTTTGGGTGTGATATCTGTCAGAAATACAGATTCATAGGCTGGCCCTTGCTTTAGCATATACTGCAAAAGGAAGCTCCAATATAAACAGAATTCAGTTTTATACCATGCAACCAGTCTTACTATATATTTTATATATGTATGTATGTATGTATGTATGTATATGCATTTGTGTGTGTGTATGTATGTGTGTGATATATATTCCTCTAAAAGAATTTCCTGGTACCCCTACTGAATGAGTAATGATTGAAGAAATGATAAGGTAAAGAGAAACTGTTGGAAACGCAATGGATAGCAGCTTATTGGGAAGATCCCTCAAAGCAGTGACCCTGTGCCACCTGACAAGCACAAAGACCTCTGTAGAGGCATTTTGGAATTGCCCAGGGGAAGAAAGACACAAAGAAAGATCTCTGAAGCAGCTAATTGGAAACTATCCAGCAACCAGAACAAAACCAATTAATTAACCATAGTCTCTAGGAAAAAACCCCACTCTATCCAGAGAATAAAGTCCACACTATTAACATAAAATGGATAGATAGTGTAGCTATCATACAAAAGGACAGAAGTACCATGAGAGTAATAAGACTCTTTGTGTTGGCTTTATGCAGTTCAAAGGGTGAATGCCAAGGAATGTCCTTGGTTACTGACTTTCTGGCATCCTGACTCACAGCAAATTAACACCACTTTCTTTTCTCCTTTATGAGATTGTGTTGGTTTTGCTTTCTCTTTGTTTCTTTCAAATTTGAGTTTGAATTTTCAGAAATGGTTCCCTGTGGCTGTGTTGCAATTTTAAAGTATGCACATACATATACACACTTGTTTTGAAAAGAAGGTCAGGCTTACAATGTCAGTGTTAAAAAATAAGGGAAATGTCAAAAGTTAGGTTTTCATTCCCACTTAAATTTATTCCTCTTGTGTATAGATATTAAAACATAGCTGTAATTATCTGGTCACATAGAGGATCTCTTCTTCATTGAGCTATTAAACATTTCTTTTTATCTTCTTTATTCTCTGTGTGGTGCCAGGTCTTATTAAATTCATACCATTGAAACCTTGCATTGAATAAAAAATTATTATTTTGTCTCACATGCTTGCTTATCTGTCATGCTCTCAACCGTAACATTTGTGTTTCACAAATAATACTGAATTTAACATCACAATGATAAAAATGTGTCATTATCCTAACTTTACACATAGAGAGGTGAGGTGCAGAGATAGTTATTGCTGACGAGACTTGTGGAGGCAGATATGCCCACTGTTATCAAACGGCTAATTTTAAGCCTTGGACATGATTTATTTTTACTTTTATTAAAACATTTCACATTGCAAGAGCTATTCTGTACTCCAAGAGCTTTTTTAGCTGACCTCAGCTGTGGGTCAGCACTTCTAGCCTCAGTGGGCATTAAACTGAAAGTTTCATTAGTGACCAAATATGAAATGTTCCCTGGCATTATAAAGAAGCCCTGTGGCACAAGCAGCAATCAAAAATCAGTTCTTCAACATGGCAAAAGAATTGCTGCTTTGAAATCCATACTGCCTTCTGGGAGGCTACCAGACAGAAGGATAATTTATTTACCTCTGGTTTTTAATTTGATATGGATTTTAGATTAATGTACTTCACTGGAAGCTTCAAGAATCAAGTCCTTTAGACAGCCTTGCAGATTATTGTCCCCATTTGCCTTGTTCCTGTAGGATACATAAATGCTAGTGCAGTTTGAATTTCCAGAGACTCCTGTGAGTGTGTACCAGGGAGCTCAGCATAGAGTGCAAGCTCCTCTGCCCAGCTGGAGAATTGCTGTGGGTGTTGCTGTGGGAGCAGAGGATTTCTTAGGATATTTTGGGATAGAAATTTGCATGCTACAGAGCATATTGCAAAATGTGTTTAGGGTGCAGATTGGCAGGTTTGCCTGAAAGGAGCTTGAATCTGCAGCATAAGCTGCATTATGAGTTTCTTGCCATCGTTTTAACAACTTGATAATCATTGAGCCCGTCTTGTGTTCGGCTGTGGCATGTGCAGGGAAAATGAGCTTCCTGCTCTGCAGAAATGGATGTTTTAGGTGCCTCCTGCACCATGGACACATCACAGAAGGGGGTGAGAAGGAGCACATGGGACCAATTCTGCTTGTAGATTGCATTAGGTCAGTGCTGAGCACCACCTACCCAGGAACTGCCCTCTCCTGCCTTTTAGAGGAGCATGTTCTGCCATGTCCTTTGAGGGAGCAAGTGTCTCTTCATATCAGCCACTCTTGCAGATCTTTTGATTTGATATCACTGACTAGAAATACTCTCTGATCCCAGTATTCAACACAGAGAATTCCTGCAGTTGCTGAAATAACGCTGAGCAATTTGTGCAAGGAAGTGGCAACCATTTACGTTCTTTATCCTTTCATCAAGCCAGAGTGCATGGTTCTGCAGCTCTGCCTGTGTGTGAATGTGTGCCAAACTTGGAGCTGCATAGCTGAATTAATGTCTTTTAATGCTAAGCATATAAGGATATTTTTAGTAGTCTGCTCGTGGCATGACACGTCATTACCACAGAAATGGAGAAAATTGTGCAGTCACAGTCACTTCGTGCTATATGTGACCATGTGTGCAACTGTAGGTAGACATACAAATGTGTATGCACATGTGTGTGTATGTGTATGTGAAATATACCTGTCCTATCCCTCACAAGTATTTCTGGTTAATCCATGTAATTTCCAAGAGTATTTTTTTTTATTAGTTTGAAAACTCTGAACAAACCAAAAAATTCCACCTTTCTTAGTAAGTAAAGTGGCCTCCCAACATTTTGACCTTACAGAAGGCCTGGTTCATTCAGACTAGCTTTAATTGGGCATGAGAGATAGCTTTGTATCCTCTCCTTGATACTGAATGTGACTGGATGCTTATAGAAAATATTAAAAATGCATAATATTTTCTTTTGTCAGTACCCTCCCAGACTCTGAATGTGAGATCACTGTCTGATATTTTGGGCAGATCACTCTGCCCTGCTGTAATCAAGCTACTAATTGAAAGCTCTGTGAAACTCCAGCAAGCCCCAAATCAAGCTAGTTTATAGCACCCATAAATGTGGCAGCCTTGTGGTACTACTGCATTCTGCTTTCATATTCCTTCTGTTGTTTAGCCTTTCAAGCTTCTGATATCTTTATTAGAAGTCTGAGAGGAAAAGGTGTGTATAGACAATTTGTATGGAACTAGATACACAAGTATGAGGGACTGAAAACTGGTGTTCTTCAGATGTTATCCAGGGCTCTAGCTCTTCTCTGTAAGGTGAGGGGTGGGTTTGTGTTTGTGCCATGCTGTACAAAACACTTTCCATACTGTGTTGTAGCAACAAAATGCTACTGTTCAGTCAAGTCAGTTCTGAATTTTCAGTTGTCTCCACTAGGCAGCAGTCAGTAGAGCTTAAAAATAGAGCAAAGACAAAATGGAAAGTCCTAACAAAGTTATGCCATCTTTCAGTGTAGCTTCGAACTCAGAAGTAAGGCAAGAATCAAACTCAGGGTTTGATGATTAAACATCACAACCTTATATTGTAATTTAGGTTAAAAATCTGTATTACAAAGTGGATGAAAGCATTATTTCTGCTGAATTTTGTAGAAAACGTGAGGTTCATAAAGTCTTTATATCCATAAAACATTTACTTAATCAAAGTCAAACATGGATAAAAACAGTTTACTCTGATTTACAGACTCCCTTCATCTGGAAACAGCTGCTTAATGTTCTTCTTAAAAACACAGCTTGATTCTTTCGGTATTAACAAGCTATTATTGTGAGTTATATCCCTCTTTCAGTGCATAAATTCACTTAAAGTGAATGCCGAGAAGTTTATAAAATGCAAGCTTAATGTTGTTGTAACATATGTTGCAAGGTTTTTAACAGTGACAGTTTTGATGAAAGACATTTCTGCCTTGCTTTCATAAATAAAGCTTTCTTCTTGCTTGCCTTGCTTTTTAATGTCTGAGAATCTGTGTCCCCTCTGAATGCCTCAATAAACTGTAACAAGATTATAGGAGGAGTGTAATAGAGCGTGGTTTGTGTTTTCAGCCTTAAATTCATTTATTCTTAAGAGAAGTCAAACAAATGTTTCTCTAATTCTGGAATATCTTTGAGCAGGCAAATTGACAAGAACATAAGAAATATCCTACTTGTTGAGTCTTAGTTATAAGTGAGAATTACCAAACAGCCAGCTGTATAGTCTTGTTATTTGTGCTGCACTTTCTTTGCTCCTTATTTGGCAGCTACAGAAGCAGCTGGGTTTATTTTACTTTTAGCAATCAAATTATTTTTGGTTTTTGAGGGGTTTTTCCCGGTAAAAATCTGTGCAAGAATCATAATGCCTTGGTTTTGGAGTTTTTTGGAAGATAAATAGATGCATATAACCTCTCCAAGATAAAACACATATAAATAAAAATCCTCAAATAAAAATCCTATTTGTAGGATTAAATTGTTAAACTTCTATGGTCCAATCTTGAATTCTGCTTGACTAGCAGCAAATAAAATATAAACCAAAACCAACATTCCATCTCCATCTGATGGCCAGAGAGCATCACAACCCCAGGATGCAAAGGAGCTGCTCAGGCTGTGAACACAAGAAACAGCACATGTCTTTGGAAGTTGTTTTCTCTGCATCTGTCTTATGTTTATTTTAATTTGCTGTGCATTTCATGAGCTGTGAGCCAAGTAATGGACTAATTGTAAGCATGTACAGTATCTTCAAAGACTTGTCCTTTTCTGAAAAGAATTTGTTTTTCTTTTCTTCTCCTATTTCAGCACATCAGTAGCCAAGATGTGCTTAGTGAGTTTACATGCAGCAAGCCTTCTGCCAAAGTTTTCTTTTCATGATTTATTGCAGGGGTGGGGGCCTTGTTTTATGATTTAAGGTGGTATTTGTCATGATATATAGAGCTGGAGAAAGCAAAACAGAAGGAAATATTCTATAGCCAGTAATGTGAGACAAATGTTCTTCATAGACAATTAATCAACAGCAACTTGCAAGGAGGTAGTTAGATTTTTAAATTCAGCATCCTAACTGTGAGTTTTCTCTTTTTGATGAGGGCAGAATCACTCTAGGCAACTGTTTTGTTTTCTTTTCACACAGATTTGTTTGTTTGTTTACTTTACTGTGTTTATTGATGTATCTATGATTTGTTGTCGTTTCCAGGTGGACCGGCAGTCCCAGTTCATCCAGGGCTACCGAGTCCTGTACCGCCAGACCTCGGGGCTGCCCGCCCCGGCCGTGTGGCAGAACCTGGAGGTGAAGGTGCCCACCGAGCGCAGCGCCGTCCTGGTCAGCCTCAAGAAGGGGGTCACTTATGAGATCAAGGTTCGCCCTTATTTCAATGAGTTCCAAGGGATGGACAGCGAATCCAAGTCTGCTCGTACCACAGAGGAAGGTTGGTGAAAGGGGCAGGAAAGCAGTGAGCTCTCATAGCTGACACTGGAGGTTGTTCTGTGTGTGCATGTGCTCATCTCTATTTCCTCCACATGTTTGCTACACACATTAAAACTTGATATAATATTCAGCTTTGTGCTGTAAATACTCCCTGAGAAAGCACTGTACTGGTCGTACATTCTTCTAGCTGATACACACTTCTAAGGTACAGGTGGCTTTTGGTCTTCCGAAAAGTATTCACTGCAGCCCTACTTTTGTAGCCACTGCTGCTGCAATAAAAGACTTTGGTCTGCACTTTGAAAATAAAATAAATGCAAGCTCTCACAGATGGGTGTTTGATACTAAGCACATCTTTCTGAATGGGTAATAATGCGGATGAACAGTTGGCTGGGAAATGAGGAGTAGTGAAGGACACATATTTAACTAGTCTGGAGAAACTCCAGTCTCAAGGGTGCAGCACTTCACAGTTTCTGTTAGCACAGTGTTCATGAAACTGCCCTGTTCAGTACTGCAGGGGATTCCCCTGAGCACCTTTCAAACCTCTGAATCAGTCAGGATTCAAACAGTGAACAGTTTATACTTCTGAAATGCTCCAGCTTTTATATCTATAGCATATAGCCTTGTATATAGTTGTGCTAAAGCATGTGCATTCCAGGGCTGCTGGGTTTTTGTTGAAAAGTAAAGACCCTGGGGTGAGCTGTAAGTAATTTGAATCATTTGCTGTTAGAAACCCACCTTTCTACCTATGTAATGCAAGTCTTTGCCTGGAGAATCTCTCCTGTAAAAGTAGGATGGTCCTAGCAGTTAGGGTTCATCTTCTCTGTGTGTCACTGATTTTTTAATTTTTTTTTATTTTTTTTTAAAGCAAGGGGAAGAAATACTGGTGAAGTTTTAAAATGTTCATATGGTTTCAATGGGTTTTGAGTGCACTCTTTCCTTCCTATTGAAAGTGCATCTTAATCATTTACAGTAGTCTCCTGAGGTTTAATTTAGTGCTGATTGCCAAGTACTCTTTAATTCTAGAACAGACTTGCTTGTTACTCACTTTTCTCTTTGATTTGTTATGATTATTACCCAACAAGTAAGTAAAACTGAAGATAACTTGCTTGCACTTTGCACTTTATGGATGAGGAAATTCAGTGACCTGAAACATGTAGAAGAGTGTGCAGGAAGGCAGTTTTCAAGTCTGATTTGGAATTTGGGATTTTATGGTTCCCAGTTCTTTATTTGAACTATAATGCCTAAATCAGTTGGTGAAGAATATGCTTGCAGCACTCAGAACAGGGGTTTTTTTAATAAAACAGAAAAATTTAAAAAATTTCTACAGGTAAATTTTCTTCTCTGGGGTTAAAATGTGGGATTTTGTCCTCTCACTAGCAGATTTTCCTCTTGTCCAATTTCAATTGATTTTTGGTGTTTATTTAGTTCATCTAACTGTCTCTTGCTAAAGGTAAATTAAGAACTACTGAAAAAGAGCAAAGGTCTTATACCTCCTGTCTATTTCTATAAAATACTTGAGGAATGACATTCTCTTTTATAAACCTTAACTCCCAGCAGAGTCTGTCAGGTAATTTCTTACCTTAAAGGACACTTTGTTCATGTGGAAATCACTTTCCATGTAGCGAAGATTTAAAAAAATATTCCTGCCTGCAGATATGTATAACTCACAGCCTAGGATCTGCTTTGTAGATTATTATAACCTTCAAGGAGTCTGTTTACAAGTATCTCCTCTCAGAAAACGTCAGCATAGGACCTGTAATATTATCACCAGAAAAATGTCAGCTTCTGTAAAAAAATTCTTCCTCTTCCTTGGGTGATAAAATTAGGTACTTCCAAGAGAAAATTAAGGCATTCAGTAGATACAGTTGTACAGATATTTCCTTTAATTCCTCTTATTATCTTCCTAATTATATTGGTGTTCATGTATTTCAAAAATAGTATCAACTAAATGTTTAATGACGGTGGTTTGCTCCTCTTCCACTGAAGAAAGATGGCAGTCTATTTAAAGGTGCTGTCTTGCCTGTGATTCCGTTCCAAAAATGAGCTTTTTTTAGACTTGACTTTTAAAAAATGTCAGCTATACTGTTTTTAGAAAACAATTTGGAAAAGTGATACGAGTGTTGGAAGTTTTTTTGCTAGATCAAAGCAAGTATCCCTGCTGAAGGCAAAGTACGACCAAAAGGTAGTGGCAACTTTCTGCTGGATTGGATTTTACATGCAATGTTACTTCTGAAGCCTACCTTTAAAAATCAATTTTGCTGCAGTTAGACTTTTCCTCTAGATCAGACATTTGTCACTGTTCAGTATCCATCCATCTCCTGCCTCTTTGGCCTTGTGAAGGTAACAAATGGAATTCTGTTTGGCTGCGTCTGGAAAAGATGAGCAGCGATTTGGGTTCTTTCATATCTGTAAGAAGAAGCTGAGCACTGGAATAATTGACCTGTCAAGAAGCAGGCAAGGTGTTCTCCACCAAGCCAGCAGCAAGGGAAATGAGAAAACGGTTTTAAAAATGTTATTTTTCAGTGTGATCTATTTAATAACTGCAGCAGTGTCAGACGAGTGGCTTAATTTATATCACAGTGCCAGCTTACAGAGTGATATTATCAGAGAGAGGGGGCTGAACTGGTACATATATATATGTACATGTGTACACGTGTAAAGTGGGAGCTAAATCAAAGATTTTATTTTATAGTTTTCACTATTTCTTTCGTACTTTCTCTAGAGACAGATGTTTCTTGGTTTTTTTCAGTTGCATGCACTGTTAAATCTCCTTTGGAATAACATTGTGGAGTAGTACTTGTCCTGCATCTTGTTTGTCACCACAAAAATATGACAGGAAGGGAAGTCTCCTTAGCTGCTCTCTGTCATCTTCCCCTCACCTTAATACAGCACTTAAAATGATATTTCCATAGCTGCATTCATTAGCTGCAATTTTAATTTTGCTTCAGATTTATCCTATGTCCTCAAAAAACCTCAAAAACACCAACACACACTGGTAGAATATTAACTAGAATGTTCATGCAGTTTAAATGAAAAGACAAATTAATACAGTATGGGGTTTTTTAAATTTTAGAGTATGTATTCATTTTAGATTTCTTTTTGCATTCCCCTCTCCTCCCAGGTATATGAATATAGAACTTTGTATTTCTAAATGCCCTTTTTGTTTCAGTAATGAAAGTAAATATGTTTGAGCGAGTTGGTTCATTGTACTTAAAACCAAAAAATGAGTTATGCAGTGTTAAGCTTTGCTGTTTTTATGATTATTATTTTCACATAAAATATTCTAATTAATATCACACACATACGTCTGTTCACAGTTGTGTTGTTACTGAATAACTTGAAGACTTTTAAAATGCTAATTTTTTTACTGTGTGGCAAATTATTTCACTTGCCATAAAATACACAATGCAACCACTTATTTCACCAATTTTATGCTTTTTCACGATTGCAAGGAGTAGCCCAAGGCCACCTTTCCATGCTTGATTCGAGCTGGCTGAGAGTCAAACTGTCCACAGTGCAGCTCCATTTCTCCCCTCCAGTTCACTGTGTCTCTGCATCAGGCAAGGTCACAAGGACTCTACCAAGCACTATTGGCTTTGCAGCTGAACCAGCATCTGAAAATGTAGTTTATGAAATGTGAAGCCTCCCAGGACTGTAATATGTGTTTCATTTTCCGTCTAAAATATTTTTTTCCTGCTGTAATCTTGTGTGGTTCCTTGTCCTCACCTCCGATACCCTACTCTGAAGCTGTGTGATCCCAGCAGCAGAGCACTCCAGTTTTTCAGGGTTATCAGGGTAAAGATTTGAGCTCAGCTCCATGAGCCTGTGCCAGGTCAAATGCTGAGGAGCTTCTGACGTGGGAGCACAGCCAGCCTCAAAGAGGCTGTGGAGAACAACAGGAATATCTGAATTGACTCAGGAGACTTGAGCCTTTCTGATATCTGTAGCTGTGCTTATTTGTGTTAAACCTGCCAGACTTCAATACAAAGATGCCAGGAGCTCTTGGCTTTTCTGAGAAGCGTGCTCCAAGGATGGGCATGGACTCAGGGATATCTTTTAAAGATAATACTGGAGTTCTATTGCCGTAAAATTTAGTAGGGAAGAAGTCACTCTGACCAGGGGGCTCCAGTCAGAGAGCCTTGACACATGGTGTGAGATGCCCCAAACCAAGTTGTTATCTATGTTTGAAGTTGGGACAGGAGACTGATAAAATATTTTAGGTTATGGTATGATGTCTACCATAAGTTTTCAAAATCTGCTTTCGTATTTCATGTGAAATGTTTTAAGACCAGTTTAAAAGCAATGAAAAATATATGGAAGACAAATTCCATAAATATTTATTAAACACTAAGACACCTCCCTAGAACAGAAAGTGTCTAAACAACAGGCTCCTGTGAACTGGAAAATTGTCCTGGAGAGGTATGCTTGCTTTATTAGTTCACACTTTTCTGGCCTCTTTATATCAGCTTTTTTGAAAACTGGGTAGATGGGCTGGGAGAGATGGAATAAATAAATTCTGGGACCAGTTCCAAGCAGCTGCTATCCATCAGCTTTTCCCCCCAGGGACTATACCTTAATATAATACAGTCGACCTCGGTGGCCTTGCTCACCACCGTGGTGGAGTTTCAACGCTTGCCTGGGAGCAAGAGAAGGATGAGGGGGGGCTGCAGGAAGTTTTGGGTGTCTGAGCAGGGCCATATTGGCAGTCCTCTGCCATGGCAGTCACAGCCATGCTGGGAGAGCCCAGTATGGATTCACAGCTGCTCACAGAGGAGATTTTTCCATAGCAATGCTCCTGCACCACTTCCCAAGCAGCATGTCCTGAGCCAGCAGAAGCACCTCCCTGCTGCTGGTGTAGCTGCAAGAGGGGCTTTGCCAGCTCTGGTCATTAATAACTATGATTTTTGGGGTTTTTTTGAGCTTCTAGACAACAAGCAGGGCTGGCAAGCAGTTGTCTTGTAGAATTGGCCTTGATGTGCAGTGGCCAGCCAAACAGCTGTGAATGGTTGAACTGAACAGGACTCTGAAGAGAAAGCAATTTGCCTAGGGGCAGAAAAGGACATAAACATATGTGTGACCTAACTTAGCACCTGCTCTATTCACTGGTATTTGATGTAAAGCCATGAACATTTTAACCCTTTTCCAGTTTGGAGTTGCAAGTTCTATGTTTAAACCTGGTATTGTCTTCCTGGAGAGCAAACAAAAAAGAGTCATTAAATGTTGGCTGCTCACACGATTATTAGACCATGTAAAAATAGAAGAACCAAAACAGTTTTCTGGCCAGGTGAAGCAGCCTCACATGTGACTCAGTTGCTATATCCATAGTTATTCATGCATATTATGGAAAAGAGAGGAAAATGTGAGAACAATTCCAGTGCAAACTTAAGAAATGCCAAATATAAAAAATGAGGAGTGATTTGTATTGATTCTCCATTGCCACAAATTCCACATTGTCATTCAGCCCTATGCTTCTCTTCAGAAGGGCATTTTTCAACATTGGCAGTGCCTGACAAAAGTGCATCCTTAGACCTGCAGGGAGTGTGAGTTTTCTGTACTGTCTGCTTGCTCTTGCACTGCTTCAGCAAAATCCATGCCCTGGCAAATGGATTAATGCCTTGCTTCTGTTTGCTCCCTCTCCTTGATGTAGCTCCAAGTGCTCCTCCTCAGTCTGTCACTGTCCTGACAGTTGGAAATCACAACAGCACAAGCATCAGCATCTCCTGGGATCCTCCCCCTCCAGATCACCAGAATGGAGTCATCCAGGAGTACAAGGTACAGGGTGTCTGATGGGAGGGTTAGGGAAACAGCCTGCCTGAATTACAGAACAATAGCACTGGTTATGGATTTAGATTCTGACAGCATTTACAGCTGCCCATATCACTATATGGAGAAAGAGGACTGACTGCTTATGGATTTCTTTATTATTATTATTACTACTTCTGTTATACTAAAAAAGCAAAAACACCATGAGATTGATATGAAAGAGGGCTGTAACTTGTAGCCAGTTTACAGTTCTTATATTTGTAGCTTTTCCCTGCTGTGGAATGAGAAAAAGAGGGAGTATTTTTTGTAAGGGGCTTCTAAAGACAAGCAGTGAAGTCCCCTGTCTTGGAGTACCTTCAATCTGGCAGCAAAGCTGGCTGGAAATTTGCTTCTTCTTTCCTCTGCAAAAATGCTAATCCTAATACTTCAAGGTCAAAGTCAAGGACTGTAGCTCTAGGAGAATTCAAGACTTCTTCCAAGTACTATCTCTGTCAAGCTTCACAACTTAAAGTGCCAGATTGTTTGCTCTGAAAAACAGGTTGAACACAACTAGTATATCCAAAGTTTGCCACATGAGAGTTGCTTGCATTGGTTGTATTTTCTTCCTTTCTCTTGCTATGATGGCTCAAAATATCCACTCTTTATACATTAAATGTTGTAGTCTGTAATTTCATACTATGATCACTTTTACACCAGGATATTTTCACATTAAAAAAAATGCACGCTGTTATTCAGGTGGAGAAAATGACTGGGCGAGGTTCAGCCTTGTCACAGTGTGGAGCAGTTTGGTAAATTAACCTTGCTGTGGCTGGCCTATATAAACCAAGTGTTAATTGTTTAATTTAAATTAATCAGGGCAGCTTTCTTGACAGTCCCACAAAGGGTGGAAGTGGTGACTGC
This sequence comes from Pycnonotus jocosus, assembly GCA_013400435.1. Lineage (NCBI taxonomy): Eukaryota > Metazoa > Chordata > Aves > Passeriformes > Pycnonotidae > Pycnonotus > Pycnonotus jocosus. The sequence goes on along the minus strand of VWYP01026659.1, from coordinate 137,246 downwards.
AGCTTATTTCACATAAAAAGATTTTTTTTCCCCTGCTATATCTTGAGGGAACACAACATGAAGAAGGGAGAAAGTGTTTGGCTTCTAAATCAGATAAAGGTTCAACCTCTTCCAGCTTTTCATTTGGTCAGAGGGATGCAGTAAATGTTCACAATGTTTATGTTTAGCATAGCACTTCTTTTGTTTTGCTTTTAGTCAATATCAAGATTCATTAATCCTAGTATTTTATTGATCAGATTTTCATATCAATTAATAATTATCCTTTGGCTTAATTAATCTTGATCCTGACTCCAGTAAAAGTCAATATAAACCATCCAGGGCTTATAGACAAACAAGTAAAGCAGACTCCTAAACCACAAAACATGTAGATATGAAACCAAGTGGGCTAATGGCTAATAAAAGCCATGTTCCAGGTGAGTGCTCAGGCCTTTGGGTTGTGTATAAAACCAGCTGGAGTCACTACCTATTACAGCCCTCCTGTGTTAGATTAGGTGGCTGCCTGAGCAGTGAACTGGCTACAGTGAATGGTGCAGAGAGTCTAATATTTACTTGAGTATATGCTGGAATATAGTGGAATATAGTGGAATAATTGCTGAAGTTCCACAGTGCATTTTCTAACAAATTGAAAGTAGATCTGTTGATTCCACTTCAAGCATCAGAATGCCTGTAAATTCATTCATGACTTAAATGCTTTTAATTAGGGGCATCTCACAGCTGTTGTAGCCTAAGACCAGGACAGTGAAGGAGTGAGTGCAATAGTTATTCACCTTAATGCATTCTGGCTGGCAAATAGGATCACCTTAGGTTTAGGAAAACAAGAGAATTTTTTTCCTCTTCCAGTCTTTCTCAGTATTTCACAGAAAAAAAGATAAGGTGTGTTTAATAACTATGATTTTTGAAAAGTAAGTGTAAAGATATTATTGCTGTTGCTTAGGTGCATTAGTTTGTCACTGATAGTGGTTCCACCAGTAGTGTTTTCTTCTGCTGTTATTTTTATGTAAGTGAACATGTGATATATTTATGCACTGGGTTTTTTTTTGTGTGGTAGTAAATATTTTCTTTAGTAATACAGAAGCAGTAATTGCAGATAGAATTAACTGAAGAAACATGCCTAGAAGTTAGTTTTGAAACCTCTTTGGAGAATCCTATAAAAAAAGCAAGAGGGAGACAACACTCTGAACTCATAGACTGATTTCATCACAAATGCCAGTTTTGATTATAGGGTGGATTTTCTGCTTAATTAGGTAATATTTGAGTGAGAAACTGATATCTGGATTCCTAAACAATGTAAATAATCACAAAGGCAGTGGTAAATGTGAGTCTGTGCTTATTCCATTTCAGAATTTTCAAATATCCCTCTTGTGCAATGAAAGGAATTTGAAAAGAATTATGAAAATTGTTTTGAAGTGTTTCAACCTGTGCTCATATTGTTTGGTATCCTCTTCCTATTCAGCAGAAAATTTAGAAGGAAAAAAATGTAAGGTTTTTTTTTAACAAAAGGTTTGATAAACAAGATTTTGAATAATGTATAAAACTTCTTTCCCACTTGGATGATCTGGTCTGTGCTTCTAAGAAGTGTAAGCACAAGAGTTTGCACTCCATGGAGTGGAGAGTCCAGAGAAGTATTTGCAAGCAGTCTTTGCAGCTGGCTTGGTCCTGTGCTAATCTGGGACACCTTGCTGAGCTAAATCCTCCCCATTTCAGCTATTCCTGGACAGTAAGATTGTCAAGAAGTCCCAAACAAGTGATTGCCATGAGATACCTTGATATGTCATATCTATGTGCAAGTGTGAAGCATTTCATCTATTTTAACACATCAACTTTTGTCCCAGATCTGGTGCCTAGGTAATGAGACTCGATTTCATATCAACAAAACAGTAGATGCAGCCATTCGGTCTGTAGTAATAGGTGGCCTATATCCAGGTATCCAGTACCGCGTGGAAGTCGCTGCCAGCACCAGTGCAGGTGTGGGAGTAAAAAGTGACCCACAACCCATAATAATTGGTAAGTTATTGTCTGTTCCGTTGTTTTGTTTGGCCTGGTTTTGTTTTTCTTTTTTTCTTCTCTCAGAAATGCTTTCATACATCACTTCTGGATAAAAATCTGTGGGGCAGAAGGTGAGATTTGGCTAGAGCTGGTTAGTTTGCTTTTATGTCCCACTGCCGGATGATGTTTTGACTTCTCTTCCTGCAGAGTTCCTGCAGACAGTGAAGAAAAGTATGTTCCCAAGACATATGAGAAAATACAGATTGCCTAGTGAGACTGATTTAATGTTTTGGGGTTTTTTAAAAAATTATTTACCACTTCTGCAGGTTGGCAGATTTGTGGAACAAACAGCCTGAGCTCCCTTTTCCTTCTGTTAAAATGGCTGGAATATTGCCTTACTCGTTCCAGTGATGCCTAAGGCACTATTTACCATTATTTTCTGAATGTCTAAAGTCAGTGTTTCTCCGGTATCCCAAGACTCTAGACCAATTAGAGAGCAAAGGCATTTGAAATAGTTTTTTCTTGGTAGTGGTCTCCATGCAGAACTAATTCCCTGACCTGAGGGAAACACAGGTTTTGTTTCTTCAGAAATTTTTCCTGAGTATAAAATATAAAGATGGGAACAATATGGAAGGCTAGAAGTAATTATGTTTAGCAAACCTGAGATGAGCTGTGCAAAGCAGCATCTCTTTTGAGTGCAAAATACAGGAAATGTTTTGCCTTTATCTGCATGGTCTAACTTAGTTACTACTTAAATGGACTTTTGTTTGTTTGTTTGGGAGACTTCTGTTGTTACTAAATATTTTCTTTCTAGAAAATTTTGTCAATACACTGTCCCAAACACGTACTAGTCTGTTATGTGTAGACCCTTAGAAAACGTCATCCCATAAGTATTGCTTAAATGTTTACTGATATTCTGGTTCCCCATTCATCAAAACAGAAGCTAGGATACTTCAGCTTTGAAGTCTCACTGGAGACAAAAGTACAAGAGTGGAACTGAAGGCAGAATTTGGTGTAGAAAAGGCAGCCACAGAAATACCAACGAAAAGAGAGAAAAAAGATATCTAGAACTGAAAACCAAATATTGATTTTTGAAAATGCAAGAAACCCAGGACCTTTTGTTTTTCTTATTTCACTAAGGGCTCCATGTTAGATGTTAGGCACAAAATACACTGTGCTTATTCCAGCAAAGCATTTTAAGTACATGAGTAGCCTTGTGTTACTTAATGTGTTGTAAGTTATACTTGCACCAAAGGTCTTTGCTGGATGATTCCCAGATTTCTTAGTGATATTTATTTGTTCCTTAAATGATCCCAGAATGTCTGCTTCAACAGGTTTGTCTGATGACATTTTTGCACATTTAAGAGTCCTTTGCATGGAAAGTAATGGAGAGTAGTTTCTGTTTGGGTTATGTTTCTGTTGTCATTTCTTCTTCTCTTTTGGGAGCCTGAAGCTGGATGTGTTTATCACATATATTGTCTGTATATACCTTTTCTTTAGGTCCAGTTTTGTTTTTTTGTTATTGAATATGGATTGCTATTGAATATGGATTGCTATCAGTTATTTCTCAGACTATAAATTTGCTTGATAAATATAACAGTGTTTAAGTGATAATTAAAAAATAGTTACTTGTGACCACTTCTGAAAAACTTGAGTTGGCACCATTCAATGTTTGAATGGGACTTGAAACTGTAAAATACGAAAATTATTTTTTAAGTAAATTTTTAAAAAAAACTAGTTACATGGACTTAAAATGAGCTAATGGATAAAATTCAAAACATCATAATGAATGAGAAAGCATTATTGAGTTATATTATTATAATAGAGTTCTATATGGTCAGGTGCCTATCTATACCAATAAACATCTCCAGAAATGCTGAATTATGGAGAAAACAGGTCAGTAATGCAAGAGAGTTAAGCTGTGTTTCTAAGCAGTAAAAGCTTTTAATAGTCATGAAATACAGAGTACAGCTTATAAAAAGAGGTGTTATTTTTAAATTCAGGATTCATTCTTCTAAAAATGTTTCAGGGGTTTTTTTCTGAAAATAACTGGTTTTCATGGTGGATAATCAACTACTGGCCTCCCAGAGTAATTTTAAATAACAGACCTGTGACAATCCAGAAAGCAAAAACAGGACAATAGGAAGCAGTAGGAAGTATAATATTCCTTTAGTTAGAAATTGTCTCGCTGTTTACATGAATCTTGTGCCCATACTTGAAGCAGGACGTTGAAAAATGTTACGGAAAACTCAAAGAGAATCAAGAATAAAACTTTTATGATCACTGATGATATGCTAGAAAACATTCACTTGGAAAACCAGAAGTAAAATTGGAGATAAGGGCAATGCTGGTTAATGTTGTAGCTATTGTTTCTCTTCATCAGTTGGCCTGGTCCCTCTTACATTCCATCATTGGCATAATAATATGAGGAACAGCTGCAAACTTTCACAGTAATAGGTACAATCGAATCTGATGTGTCTAATTAATTTTTGGTCCGACAAATTAGTTTTGTTCTTCATTACTCTCCAATGGGAGGAAGACATTATATTTCATTATGTTTTTGTCTTCAGGAACAATGGAGCGTTACAGGTCGCACACTTCCCTTGTCTGTGTTCTAATTAGTTGAACTGACAGCATTGTTACAGAACCACCTGCAGTATATGAAATAGTACACTGGTACCTTGCATGACATATTTATTACTTCTGCTTAAATATTATATAAAGAAGTACAAGACTAATGCTGTTTGTTTCCCCAACCCCCAACAATTATATTAATTTTATCAAAAGTCAGTGGGTAACATTCATCTGTCTCCATTTATTTTTCCATCATCAAATTCACAAAGCATATGTTATTTTGACATTTAAATGAATTATTACTTTTGCAGTTGTAATTGCTAGGCACAGAAGGGTAAGAGCAAACAGCCAGACTGCAAACTTTAGAAGGTAATTTGGAGACAGATTGTATCTTCCCCTACAAGAGAGGCAGTCCACTGAAACCTCTTCCCAGGCTCTTTGCAGTTTACTCTCATGTCTTCCATTTTCAAAATATTATTTTCTGGTCTTAGAGAAGACAGAATCCTCAGGTGTTTTTGAAGGCTTTAGTGAAAAGAACTCGTTCTTGAATCCAGGAGCATGCACTCCCAAAGCTGGTGAATCCAAAGCACTTCCCTGCCTGCTCTTCTCCTTGGTAACATGACTGAGTCTGAAGCAGTGCCAAGACTACCTGTTTCCTCACTGTCCCACTGCTTTGGCCTCTCCTCCAAAGGGCACAGAAATTAACTGCAAGTTAATGGTAATTAGAGCAACTCCAACTCTCATGCTGATTTCTACTAGAAAATTGATTTTGTGTCTGGAAGAGCATGCCATGGAGAGCCCCTTTCTATTAGTTTTACTGTCAGCCCTTCCTCTTTCAGCACTGGGGTGCACCTATGGATTGGTTCCATGGGCAGAAAAAAAACATGGAAAATCAGATAAAGCAGCCACTGCTGCCTGCTCTTTCCTTGCCATAGCTGCTCACTCAGTTTTGTTCTCACATACTGAATCAGGCATGGAAGCCACTGGGCCTTTGGCAGTGGCAAGGCAGAAGATGGAAGCTTGGCAAAGGAGAGCTGCAGCTCCCAGAGCCTGATGCTAGTAAAGCTTCCCAGCATGGCCAGTATAGACTGGTGCAGGACACCAGTACTGGTGCACTTTCTGTACATCTGGCAGCATCTTTCTGTGGGACCCATTCTGACTGGGGGGAGCCTGCTTTATTCCTTGCCCAGAAGGACTGAAAGCAAGCCAAGCTGTAGCACAGCCTCCACAGTCTGGTTGCAAAGACAGTCATCAGTACTAAATATTGACATGGTGCTGGAATAGAGAAGGCCCAATAAACTCACTGGGGTCATCAGCAGTGTGGTAGCAATGGCATACAGGGCACTGCATTTCTTCCTGATTAACCCAGCCCAGCCCTGAACACCACTGAGGGCCTGAGCTGCATCTTGGCAGGGGCAGTGCTGTGCAGAGGCAATCCCAGAGGGACCTTCCCAAAGGATCCCCTGTTGTAAAACGTGGCTGTGTGAACACTGGGTCACCTGCAAAGAGGCGTCCCTGGAAGTGTCAGACTTCTGGGATCTGCTTAAGCCAGACATCCTGAGTGCTGCTGGCTTTAGGCTGAAGCCAGAGAGCTGCTCTGTGTGAAGAAGTAAATCTGACCATTGCTGAATTACAGAAAAGGACTAGGTACATTATCACAGCATAGCATAATGATACAATACTTTAAATAATTTCCTCTGAGTGACCATTTCAGCGTTTTACTGCAATGTTCAACTACCTTTATGTGTGTGATAGACTCTGATAATTCAGAATCATATTGTTTGCATTTTCTTTGTCTCAATAGAATAGCTACTCTTGAAGCTCTTCAGCGTGCATACAGGCATCTGGTAATATTGCATAAACATTTCAAGGATTGAGCTATGTAAATGCTTTTACTGGAAATGATGGATAACCTTTCATGAATTTCAAAACTGCAGATGTGGGCAGTTTATATAAAAGATACACAGAATAAATTTTGGGGGATTTTTTTAGAAAAATATGTTCTGTATTTTCTAATTTTAAAGCTAATTATTTTTGACAATTTGAAAGTGCTGGCCCTAGAACTGTATGCTTTGGCATTTCCTGGATTTCCATTGAGATTTTTATGAGCATTTGTTTTCAAGCCAAATGCCAAGCTTTTCCTTCTAGAAAAGTTCCCTTTTAGAGAAAGAGGGGCAAAAAACCAATGGGAGCATCTACTGGAATTTACAGTTTTCTACTGTAATATACAATTTAAGATCCCATATAGTATTTTTTTGATGCATGTCACTTTAGTTGGTATTCTAAGTTATAATTATTTCTTGCAGGTTGATGTTAAGAATTTGTGTGCATATTCTAGATGAAAAAAATAGCATCTGCTGTTGTGATTGTTTAGTCCTTACAGTGAACTGTGTGGTTTTCTGCTTTATGTTGAAGATGGTACACATAGAATTTGTATGAACTGTTTTCCCCTTGAAATAATTGCTGGAAGATGCATCTTTGCCCCAGTGGAAAGTGCATATATTTTATTGTTTATTTCAAATTTGGAAGCTATCGTTCAGGGAAAACAAATGGGTTGAGTAAGAATTTTTTGCCTTCTTCTGATGTTGTAGCATATTTTATATTTGGATTACTTATTTGGAAAAAGCTATTTATTGATTGCTTGTTTTATTTTTTTACTAGTTTCCTGTGGTCTGTCTTCTCATTATTGTATTCTGTCTACAATTATGGAAAAACAAACTAACAAATATGTGTATTGGTTAAAAAAAAAGCTCTGGATTGGCATGTTTTAGATTACTTGGGAGTGTAATAACCACATTCTCTTCAATTTCTCTTGTGCAGGGGGTCGTAACGAAGTTGTCATAACCGAGAATAACAACAGCATAACAGAGCAAATCACTGATGTGGTCAAGCAGCCTGCCTTTATAGCTGGCATTGGTGGTGCATGTTGGGTCATTCTCATGGGCTTCAGCATCTGGCTGTACTGGCGAAGAAAGAAGAGGAAGGGGCTCAGCAATTATGCTGGTAAGAGCAGAGACTTCATTGCCATCTCAGCAGGTGCTGTCATAAAAGGAAGAGGGACTACTAAACCTACCTAAAAACCACATTGAACTTACAGCAGAAGCATCCTGGGTGACTTCTGTATGCTTGTTTTAAATGTCTGCTGTGAAATTGCTGGTGTATGAGAAGCTTTAAATGCATTGCTTGGTGCCACATTTCATCATTATCATAAGGCAGTATTTTTACATCTCCAGCACATCTAGCATTAAAAAAGTACAAAAAGGATTAACTGTTCCTTTTGCCCCTTGCTCAGAAGGCACTCTGTTGGCAGTGCAGCATCATTTATATCTTACTTGATATGAGTTAGGAAAGTTAAAGAGTTTTTGTCTTTTCCTTCATTCCTGTGCATTTCCATGTCTCTGAAGCTGTGTGCATGGCAAATAAAGGAAGATACTTAATCAGTGACTTCATACCTGTAGCTGGAAGACAGAGGAGTATGGTCAAAATTTACCTAAGGCAGAAGCCATAAACAGTTTTGTCTTGGAGGCAGAACACTTTGGAATGTTCTCTTTCATTAAATGTTTGCTCCAGTTATAAATAAATTTTTAAAACTAGATTTGGAAAATTAAATACACTTGCCAAATGAAAATATTTTCATCTTTCCCCAACCTTTTTTTTTTTTTGTGTGTGTGTATTATTCTGTTTTCAGGATTCTTATGAATTTTTGGGAAGTCAGTTGAACTGTCATAAAATGGGTTACTCTGAAGCCTAATTTAACACACAAAAAACCCCAATTCTTCAAATATTGCTGTAGTTCTCTTGTAGTTATTAACACTTACAAAGAGAAAGCATTTGCCCAGTTTAGGATAGAACATATTTAATGTTGACATTATATCACACTAAACTTACACAAGTGCCCTTCTATTCACAAGCTATCAAATGCAAAACCAGGGACTCAGGTTCCCTAAATGGCTGAGCAACAGCTTGCCAAAAACCCACAATCAGTCACAGCCAAACTGTTCTCAGTTCAGCACAGCCATAGTCAGACTCCTCAGTGTCCTGACTGGGCTCACTAAACCACCAGGAAACTATTCCATGTTGGTTTTCAATCCTTCCTGCTGCCTTTGTTTTCTGCTGGCTTAGTGAAAGGACAAGAAGACATCAGATGAGCAGTGGAAAGAGAGAAAGGCTTTTGGACCTTCTTGGTTTTTGTGAAACCTCACTTTGTGTCACCACATGATCTCTGTCATTCATGGATTGTGCTTTGTCCCAAGGTGGTTTTTTTTCTTTCCTTGAATAGCAGTAACTTTTACTCTCTGAGAGGTGGGGTGGTTTTAACTGAGAAATTAATATAGATCTCACACACTTATACACGTGCTGACATGAAACATCATTCTAGATCCCAAGATTTTTTCATACTAGAGACAGCTGTGCTGTTATTTCTCTTAGGAAGTAATACTACCTAAAGCTTTGGACACTAGCTGAGACTAGATTTTTTTTCCTAAAAAGGAGGATTATTAGTCCTGTCTGTGAGTTGGCATATTGGGGTGAGGGAGGATTGAGAGCAGTCTGTTATCCCTTGAGGAGTGTAACTGTGAATAATTCTAAGCAGTTTGTCTCATGCAACTCATTACTTCTCATGGCATTTGCTGCATCTAAGTGTGATGTGAGCATTGGTTGCATCATGGAACTGTGTGTGCTTTCAGCAAGGAAAGTAGATAACAGATCATGCTTCAAAGTTCATCCTAATGTTTATGACTTGGAGAACAGCATGTCTGCACAGAGAGCCTTCTTGTGTGACTGTCAAAATTCACTGCTCATCTTTCCAACCATCATTTCTCATTGGCTGCTGGCTGGTTGGTGCTTTAAGCTCAGCTGTTTTGTCCTGCTTATGATAGTCAACCCCAAGGGAGTAATTTCCAGAGGAAACTCGTGCCCTGCAATTAGTGTTTTTTGTCAGGGTGTGTAACTCACAATGTGTTTGCTTTCTTGTTTTGCAGTTCAGTCCTTCACCTTCACCCCTGCAGGTACTGTCCATTAGTCTGTCTCTTACCTCACCAACACATCATTTCAAGCATTAGCTATTAAAGTGTTTATTAACATGTGAGATACGAAGAATCAAAACCAAATACAAGGAGAAATACTCTGGCTGCCAATCTGTGATAAAAATGTAGCATTCGTTCTCCTCCTGATCCCAGGGAAAAGTAAAATCTACCACCATTAATGTCACTATAAATCTGCATACTTAACTCATCTAACTCTCTGAAATGCAGTTTTGAAAGTAATTTTCAGGACCAGATGCTTGAACTAACTTAATATAAACAAGCATTATTCATATATTACTGAATCTTGATTTTAAAGCTCAAACAGTTTAGCAGATCCAAGTGGAGAAATGGAACTTTTTTCCTCTTTAGCTCTCAGTTGAGTACCATGAGGTGTTCAGACCTTCAAGCAATCTAGTCACTAACTGATGCATTCATTAACTTTACAGTGCTTTTGAAATTGAAGCATTTGGGTTTTTTTTCTTACTACCCAGCTCAGAGCTGGTATTCTATTTTTCTTATCTTTAAAAAGATAGCATACAGTAAGTCTACTGTATATTATATTATCATAAGCATGATTAAAGGTATGTGAAGGATAAACAAAGAGTGGCTGAAACAGAAGGTTGCAAACACTTTATTTAGCATATGGATTTCAAGGAAAAATAGAGTATACAGCTAATAGTTAATAGTTAATGCAAACAATTAGCTTCTGCTTTCATGCTTAATCTCAAGATTTAGAAACTCAAAAAGAATTGTACCTCAGCTTTACAGTGTTAAAGGCTGATAAATCTCTGTATTCTCCAGCAGAAATCTGTCAAGATTTTTGGGTGTAGTTTGGCCCCTCATTTGCCTTTACCAGAGCTGTCTCCTCATGCTCAGTAGCTGCTTTCTCACTCTTGCTTTTCTTCAGCCACAGCTTGTGTTCAGCTTAGCAGGAAAGAGCAGATGACCAAAGGTGGTGCTGTGTGCCCCAGCAGCCTGTGATATTCTGAGGGAGAAATGTCCTTGTGGGAAAGCTCTGGGGGTTCAGGATTGCTCCTCTAGCTTCCAGGCAGGTTTGGTCAGGTTACTGTAAGCTATGGCACAACACATCCCACCCTAAACACTTTACTACTTTTTCTTTGAGACACAACACAGGGGCTTTACCAAAATTAAATAATCCATCTTTGCCTTTGGTTCCTATGACTGTGCCACTGTCGGCTGTCCTGAACTGTGGTGCATTTTCACTGTTGTGACACTGACATGACACAGGGCTGTGCTGGAGCCACAGGCTCTGAGCATGATTTCTGTGCTGTTGATCCACATGTGCTGGGCAACTGGGATGTATCAGAGGTCCTGCCAAAAATGTTCTCTTTTAAAAGAAGTTTTGACATCTTGTGGACTTTGTAGAACTATTCTATTTCCTGTCTTATAATAACTTTCAGAGGAATTGAGAAACTCCAGTAGGCGAGTCCAAAGAATATTTTTAATTTAAAAAGGTGTTTTCCTTATGACAGAACATAGTGCATGTTTCTTACCTTTATACCCAGAGTTCCGTAACAAACTTTGTTAATTCTCTAATATTTGAATTTGCCCTTGATAATATCACTTAGAAAGACATACCTATGCTTGTGGAGGTTTGGCACCAACAACTATATATTGTTGCCTTCAAAGTTATGGTTCATAAACAGTTTGATTTTAGACACAATTATTTAGACAGTGGTATGTAGCTTTCAGAATCTGCTCAGAGACAGCTGTCAATGAATTGTTACTGAAGATTAATTTATCCTAATATACTCAGATTTTAGAAGGTACATACTTTTTGTTCTGACATCTGCTTTAAATTCTTCCTTCAGAGAGTTGCAGAACATACAGATTTAACTGTGTGGTAGAGAATTGAATCTATTAGTATAACAATCATATACCTAGTTTATTTCACACTCAGAAAAAAAAATCCCCTGTTACTTCTGCTGTGAATATTTTTTGTTTTATTTTTCTTCATCTGTATTTGCCTGTGTGTAGAACATAGGATGCTAAAATAATTGTTTAAAAGTCCAAATCCATGAAGTTTTATAATTACTTGCTAAAAATGTTCCTTTGGGTCGTTTGCAGATTATGGGTCATTCACTAGGACCGCTTGTTATTTGTATTCTGTTATTATGCTCCTAAGATGTACAATTTCTGCTTTGTGACTAAACCACTGTAACATGTGTGGGAGAAGAGCCAACAGCAAATGTCAGGCAGTTTGTAACAATTTGTGGCAGGGAAGAATGACCAATCGAGTAAAATACTTTTGGCTTTTTGTCTTTGTGAACATTTTCATGAGCACTGATCAATGGCTCAGATGGTCACAAATAAAGTGACACTGATAATCACAGCTAAATATTTTTAGTTATTTTCAGTTGAACTGACTCCAGTAGTTACTGAGCCGCAGTTCTGTACATCACTGTTCTTCCCTTTCCACCATGACTCACCAGGCCTTGATTCTCAATAATATCAGTGCTACAAAACATAAAAAACTTAGCTGAAATGTTTGCTAGATTATTGTGAGTAGTAGTATCATCATCTGCAGCTGTAAAAGGGCTGTGCATTTTTGTGACCATGACATATTCTCAGCAAAACCAAATATGGCACAGGGACACTGAACACAACTGTTGTCCCTTTTCAACCATCTCTCCTGTAATATAAAGGATGGATTGGTCTCACTTTTGTGAGTTTTTGTGAAAGCTAAAGTACTACTGCACTGTTTGGGTTGGTTTGTTGGGGTTTGGGGTGGGCGGTGTGTGCTTATCTTTCCTGTGCCTTCAAACTTGTTGTGCCAGTACCCACCACTAGAATATTCCAGTGTTTTCAAGTGTCTAGGCCATCAGTCATGCAAAAAAAGTAAATATGTATTTTAACTTATGAGTAGGTAAGCTTATTTAGTGACTAGTGCTTCCTGGGATTAAAGATTTTCTGAAACCCAGTAAACAGAAAACAAATTTAAAATAGATAATCATGGAATGTTACACATTTTATGTGCAGCTCCTGAAACTGTTAAATGAGGATAAACTATATGACAGAATCATCCAAAGGTAGACAGAAGATTTGATGGAATTTTTATGTGCTGATTATCTGTTCTGAGTTAATGCTTATTAAAAGAGGATTAATCTACATTCATATTTGAGGAACAGCTTATCAGTAAAAGGAATGAGACTTGGCTGGCAACATTAAAGTTTTCATTTGCAGTAGGAAAATGTGGCCTACTAGAGATAGGCATACAGAAAGCTTTCTAAAGCTTTCTAAAGCTTCCTTGCCTCAGAATGTCGACTTACTATACATTCATATTTTTCCAGTTCTAGCAGGCATGAAGATTAAGTTTAACCTTGTCAGATATTATTAGTAAATGGTTTTGGTACCTCCTTATATATTTCATAAAAAGCGTGTGAAAAGCTCCTTAACATATGCTGGTTTTCATACAAATATATACAATATAATTTCCTGAAATATTTATGCATTTAAAATGCACTTTGGATTATATTTCTGCATTTTTGCAGTCCTTGAAGTATAAGCTAGTGGGGATTCCTTCAAAATCTCTCTATGCAGAGGTTATTTTTTCATCTTCTTTTGAAAACCAATCTCATCCCTGCAGGTCTTCAGCCTTTCTAAGAAAATGTATCAGATGCAAAGACTGCTGAAAGAGCTTTTTTGCTTCCTTGGTGATAAAAAGCGAGGAAGATGGGTGGGTCAGTGATAGGGACATCCTTCCCTTCCTCCTCTTACATTGCCCCTTGAAATTGCTCTGCTGCTTTTTGAAGTGGAGACAGGATGAATAAAGCCAGCTGTCTGTGTGTTTTATTTTTACAGTGACATCTACAAGCCTGCATTGCATTACGTATGCTCCTATTCAGGCGTTTAGACTTGTTTAGTAATTGCAGAAATCAAACTGCAGGAAAAAATGCTGACAAAATGTATGGCAGGAGTGATAAACATAGTGCTTTTTTTGGCAGCCTGACCATATCTTCTGTTGTTAGCTGTCTTGCCTTTCACAACATTGATGCTAAAAGAAAGGCACCTTCTCTATCCAGCCTCAGGTAGCCCATTTATGGATGGCATCAGGAATATGGGCGGTTTTTGTAGCATCCCAGTGACAGGGCCACACTTCAAGAGGAATTTTGGCAAGCTTAGTTGATATTCCAAGGCCTTTCATAGCAAGCACATTAAATAAATAAAATGCTTTCTGGTTTATTTTCTCATTGACATTATAACCATGCATACACTGGTACACAGGGTGAAGGGTAAACCAAAAACCTGATTTCCTCTCTAAGTCCGTACACATCACATAAAACAGACTCAGTCTTCCCCAGGAAAAACAATGTCACTGCAAGCTGAACCTTTCTTCTAAAGATGATGCATATATTGGGAGGGTGTAAGATGATTTAACCCAGGAAATTAAAAAGAAAACTAAACAGGAAACAGTTCCTACCACCAGGACATATGGAAGAAAAAGGAGCAGATTCTGTGATCGTTGTTTTTCTTCTCAACCATCTCCTATGCCACAGCCAACCTGCAGCAATTATGGCTCTAGCAAAGAGGTTTCTATACTGTGCCTTCTTGATGGAGCTCTCAGGGCATGCCTGGGAGTTTTTTCATACATGCCTACACAGAAAATAAAATATGTTAGACAAACATTGCTGAAATCTCCTGCTAGCTCCTTGATTTTAGCTTTGCTTTATAAAGGTACACAGGGATATAAATATTTTGTAGACCACAAATATTGTTGTGTGGTTTTTTTCTTCATATGACATTCATATTTAAAAGCTGACACACCTGTACATGCTATACGAGCGGCAACAAAACTACCTCATAATAATTTCTGGTAGATGACAGTCTAAACAAGAGCATTAATCTAAGTAGTTTTCAGAAAATATGTTTTACTACTCTTCCTGAGATCTGTAAACTTTATTTATGAAAGTTGTTATCAAACAAGCCTTTGTTTCTTGTATTCCTTATTTCTTGTCACTTTGACAAATGCAGAAAGTTGGAGAAATCAAGTATTAAATTTGGAGGAGAGGACGAGAAAGGAAACAGAACCTAATGTACTATTGACCAAGATACTTGAAAACAAAGCCAGGCAGTACCCACATCTTTGCATAATCACATATGATCTGCACAGCACTTCAGATTATTCACTTTTAAGCAACGAGTGGTAGTCATTTCACAGCCTGTAGATACCACGCAAATGAAAGTAGCATTGCCTCTAAAATTAATTACCACAATGTTTTACCATGTCTTGTTTTTCAAAGCAGACTTTTATTTAGTACTTTCCATACTTGCATTTTGATTTTCTTTTCATTAATTGGTTTGATTACACCCTTTCAAAATTCAGCTATTAACCATTTTGATGTGACATATGACTGCAGTGATTTTCTGATATTGGTATTAGTCTACTGTGCAGTGAAGGGTAATTAATCACCCTACTATTCTTCCAGCAGAGCTTCCAGAGGGGCTGGTTTTGTCCCCTTTGCAGAATGTACACTATGAAATTACCCTAGCAGTTAATAAAATAATAAGGATTCTATAAGGCATCGGAAGAGTTTTCCCAGTGGCTTTATGTCATTGCTTATTTTTTTAATGAACACAGAATTTCCACTGGCTGTAGTAATTTTGTCTGATTGGAACAGTGTATTAAAGAAAGCCTAATCCTGAGTTAGTGTAGTTTGGACTAATACTTGGAAAATCTTGCAAATACTCTGGGAGCTATAATTTAATAAAGGGAGCACCTGTCTTTACAAAGTCAAATAGTATTTCCAAATCATTTTAAATCAAAATGATCACAAACTCTTCCATTCCTCACTGAAATTCAAACCCTCATCCAGTCAGGGGCCTATAAGAGTGCAGGTGTCTGAGACACTGGTCTAATTTAATAGTCTGCCTTATCTATGCCTAACAATAAATAATGGGATATTGCTATTGAGAACCAGAGTAGTCTGTTGGCCTTGATTCAAAATATTTTTTCAGAACAGATCATCAAGTGTTGTCAATTAGCATCTCACCAGTAATGTGGGTTTACCTATATTGCTTGAAATGTAATCCTGTTAATAAGATAGATAAGGGGGAGGCTGGTTTTTGTCAAACACCCATGAATGGAGACATAAAAACAATTGTCTCCCTCTGATTATGTCCTTGGCATCCCCCATGGATGGAAGACTGGAAACACTTTTTCTTCCCAGTGACACTGGCGTGTGTGCATTTATGTGTGGGTGCTGGTTCTTAAACTGTACTTCTAATGAAAAAGGTGCAGCTGGATGCTTTTTTCCATGCTTTCAGCTGTAATAGAGCTGCCACCTCTTTGTGTTTGTCCTGGGAAATGACATATTTGTGTGGTGACATTATATTACTGCATTACAACATGATGTTATTAACTCACTGGTGCAATGTCATTATGTACTGAGGCAGAAGCATGCCAAGAAAACAATTTCATCACATGGCTCAGACTTGCAATGCAAAGTCAGATGAAGGGGCCTGTGGTGAATTCAGGCCTTTTGCCCAGGTGGCTGCTTTGCCTTGCAAGGTGCAGAGCAATCAGTAATGTGGTGTCAATCAGTAATGTGCAGTGAAATCGTGAATGAACTGTAGCCCTGATGTGCTTGAGCCTCTTCTTGTCCTTTCTGTACTTTATTATGGGATGATGCCAAGAGACCTCCGACCTCGGACACTGAGCAGTTTGAATTGTTACTTTTAATTATTACTAATTGATTTTTTTCCCTGTCTTATATGTGTGTGCGTGTGTGTGTATGTTTGTTTGTTTTGCTTTTTCCAACCAAAACGCAGTCACCTTCCAAAGAGGAGATGGAGGACTAATGAGCAATGGAAGGTATGTTTCTTTGTATAAAGATGTTTCCACTGTGTTTGTTTTTAAAATAAGGGATCCAAAAAATGCTATAGATGATGCACTTGGATCATGTCCCATCATTGGGAAGACTGATAGCACTAGGAGGAGTTAAGTAGCTTACCACAAGGTTTAATGACCTATCTCTTGTGCACTTTGGAAGAAGCAAGCCCAGATGCTTCATATCTCCCATATGTCCTGGAAGAAATGAGTAGTAAATATCACAAAGAATGTGTTCATTTGTTACTGGGATGTTTATTGCATTAATTAGACATTAGCAAATGAAGTTGCTGTTGTTTAAGACTCCTTATTGGCTCCCCCTAAATTGCTATGAGTGAACAATTACACTTAATCGATCACAAAATAAATGATTCATGGATGATGAATAGGCTGTAGATTGATAGGACTGGATTCCACAACTTTGGCTACTCAATTGAAATTGATAAAAGCTGATAACGGGCCCATATATCCTCATCTATTTTCCCTTTGCCAATATGGAGATTGTAATTAGGCCCTGGTAATAACTTCCAATCTCCTGTTTAATCAATATTTTAGCAAGAAGAGATTAGGCCTAATGAGAGCGAGTAGATGTGGCGAGAATGCGGCTGGGCCGTCTTATTGCCGTTTCCATAGAAACCGATGTTTCTCTTAGGGATTGCTCCAGGCAGGGGTCTATAATGCTCAATGATCGGAGATGTTGCTCCAACTTCAGGAGTGCTTTAATAACCCAGGAAAACTGCGGAACCATGGACGGCTTTTTGTTTCCGTTCGGGAGAGAAGGGTGTCTGCAGCAAATGATTTGTTTCCTCCGCTGAACACAAATACAAACAATCCACCTGCCTTGCTAAATTCCTGTTTATCCTGTGGTGAGAGAGACATGGAGCCTTACGGCCTGAGCGTGCCTTCTCTTTCACCCTGCTCCCTGTTTAACGCTGCTCTCAAAGCTGGGAATTACAGGGATATAAAAGCCGTGCAGTCGTGGCACACAGAGATAGCTGTGGACTTCCCATTAATCCTCCTCAAACCTGTTTGCCTCTAAACCATCCAAGAGTGCTCAAAGAAAGAGTTACCAGCCTGGAGATGACAGGCATGCATTTGGGATGCGAGGGAAGGAAGAAATAGTAGCCCAAAGTCCTGGAAATGGCTGATATGGAGCAATCAGTGTGAGTGATGGCTCCCTTGAGGTGGTAATTTATCATTCAGCCCTGGCGTAGGATCCTGTGCTGGTGCTGCCTAACTCCTGCTTCACACAGACAACAGAGTTCATTTGGATTCTGGCAGAGTCACGGCGGATGCCTAGTCCCACTTCTACTGACAAAGTTGATTTGTATATAACCTTAATTAACTGCTCAAGGTCTTTAAATCATCAAAGGCTATACAATTGTAATTTGAAATAAATTAAAGTCTCCTAAACTCTTAGTTACCTATGGTGTTAGAAGAACAGTAATATGCCCTCTTCCATCACTACTTACCTCACAGATATTGTAATTTTATGTATATATGTATATATATTTGTGTGTATATCTCTTTTTCTTATTCTGCTTCAGTCGACCAGGTCTGTTGAATGCCAGTGACCCCAGTTATCCTTGGCTTGCAGACTCTTGGCCTGCCACAAGTCTGCCAGTAAATAACAGCACTAGTGGACCCAATGATCTTGGGAATTTTGGTCGTGGAGGTAGGTTTCCTTTTACTAAGTCACTCAATACTATAAAACAGGCTTCTATTAGTTAACATCTATGATGAATACTGTATAATATTTTTATCATTATAATTCTGTCTATGTGTTTCTTTCTTTCTAGAAAATTGACTTTAGAATGGTCCTTTCACTTTGTCTCTTTCTACTTCTTTAAAATGTAGGTCTAGTTTGTAATTTGCCCAGCAGTGCTGAGACACTGTCTGCTTATGATGTCAAGAGAAATGTATTTGTGTCTCAACTTCATTTCCTTTTGTGTGGAGATGAGCAATATGCTGTGCAGGGCAGTGTACCCAGTGATAAAGGATGTCCCTAAGAGCAGAGGAGAACTCTGGAGATGCGGGAAAGATGTTCCTCAAGCAGAAGGACACAAGAACTTGGTTATTGTCAGCTTACTCATCCTCTTCTGCTGAGGGCCTGCTCTCAGTCTCAACCAGAATCTGTGAAGAAAGCCTCTTAAAGGTCTTAAGCAACTTTATTTTTCATTGGAGGAAAGGATACATAAAAGGGAGCTATTCAGATCTTTTAGGGGTTTGTTTCCATTTTGAATTGAGAGAACACCTTTGGGGGAATGAGGCGAAGATGTATTGTTATGATGATGAATCTTTAGAGAGATTATTTCCTTTCAAACATTTAACTCAAATGGGAATTTTAAGATGTAGGATTGGGATTTTTAAAATTCATAGTAATATTCACATCTCTCTGTTACTTCCTTGGTTTCTGTGATAACACAGGTAATTCTGCGTGCTGGTCAGGAGAAGACTTCCTGATGTAAATGAATATATAAATGTTTTTAAGATGTAAACAGATAAACAAAAATCAAGATGACCTATACATCAAAAATGCATTAAAATACAAGAAAAATCTATATGTCAAATTGGTAAATATGAAAATAATTCCATTTTGGAATGTACCAGAATCTGCTTTTGAAGACCATCCCTCATACTGGTATACATTCCCATGAAAAGCCTCTTTGCCTGTGGTTTGACTACTGTGACTTAAAAATTACAACAAAATGCACTAGATTTATTTTCTGTATAAAAATGTTATGAAGTTCTTGTCAAAGATATTTAAAAGTAAGCAAAACTTCTGATAATATTTACAAGGCAACTGAATTTCTGCCAGCTTCTTTGTTGTGCATATCTTGAAAATAAAACCCTTCAGTACTTTCCCATCTTTTCTTAAGCCCACAAAATACAAAAAAATTACCATTTTCTTTTAGGATTTGGCTCTATACGACTGGAATTGGAAGCATTTTTAAAAAAAATTTTGGCCTCAGTGTGCATGAGGCATAGGTCCAAATTCATGCAAGAGATACAACAGTTACATTTTAAAATTCAGCAGCTTAATTCTACCCATGGTCTTTACAGTTGAGCTAAAACTTTTATTCTGGGTGGTTTGAGATCACTTATCCTTATCTCTTTCAGCAGCTGAGATTAAATTTTTCTGCATTAAAGATGGATTAGAAGTATTTTAACATGTAGAAATGGAATATTAACTATATAGATAGAACTTGGGCCTCTCTTACTGGTTAAAAGGTCTGTGATAACATAAAAGTTGTGTAAGAATTTTAAAAAGAGTAAGGTGGCATCAGTCACCCTGGAAATTCAGAAGCTGAGGCAGGCAGTCCTAAAATTTCCCTTAAGAGTGAGATCCACTGTCCTGCATAGGAATTTGAGAGCAAGGCTGTGAGTGGGAGCACATATGAGGCTTGGAGTCGTGTAAGGCCACAAACTGGTATTCCATCTCCAAGGCAGCAAGAGAGAGCTTCCCTGCACAAGTATTTCAGCACTATTTCATTTATCTCAAGAGTTACAAATAAAAGTAGGATTTTGGAGAGTTTTGGGGAAAGTTTCCAATGGGAAATGCGTTCTTCATCTTTGGCCTGAAATGTACAGTGTGGTGTTTTTGCTATGACAGCTTGCTGGGAAAATCACGCTTGACTTTTGCTCGGTGACTATGGCACTTGGTAAAATCTCTACTTAATAGTTCTTTGAGTGCTTAAATGTATACGTCTCACTGAGGTCAAAAAAGTAATCTGTGCTTGTACTGAAAGTTCCCAGAATGTCTGGAGAACCTCAGCTTATCAGTAAGCATGACTGAAAGTCCTTGGCTGGTGGGCAGCTATGCAACTTCTCTTTCAAGTGTGTGCACATGAATAGTTCTCCATTTTTAAATGACTGTACAGAGATGATACCTCTTCAATTGCCAGAAATATGCTCTAAAAGACAGATGTATGTCTGAGTATTTCAGAGATGAGCATTTTGCTAGTTTTTACTTCCTCCGAATCCAACACAGACATGTTGAGCTGGATTTACTTCACTTTGTACATCAACAACAGAATTTATTTACCAAACGTCAAGCCATTATACTTTGACGGAACTGATTGTGGAAAGGAGAAATGTTCATATTGTGGATGAAATGCAAGAAGGATAGGACTGCACTTGTCTCTCACATCTCGTGCTGTATTTGCACATAGATGCATTTTTGTTTGTGTACTGCCCCTGGCAGGCACATTGCATATGTGCAGAGAATAAGAACGTGACTTTGAAATATGGGCTGTAGTTTTCATTAATTGTAATTTTTTTGCACTTGCAATTTATCTGCAGATATAAGTTAATGCAATTAAGACCTTTTAAATACTTGATTGTGCCCATTTCCCTGCTGTATGCAGGGAACCAGATCATGCTGATAGACCCAGATTTAATCTCTCTTTCTGCAGTGTCTCTGCTGAGCATTTGTTATTGCCATATTTATTGTTATTATTATGTTGCTGCCCTGAGACTGAAGATGTTATTAGGGTCCATGTTAAAATGTTCACTGTAGTACACCTGAATGCAAAAGAAAATAGTTCTGTAATCTAAATGTTCATCCCAGGGAAAAAAAAACACCCAAAAAACTAACCCCTCCCAAAAAATAACGAAAGCAAACAAAAAATACCAAATCAGTGTGAGGAGACCATGGTGTCATATCTCATTGTTGGATGAGTCTTTGAGACAGTGAGAGAACAAATGTATTCCCTGAGGTTGCACAATACCCACATCTGTGTTTGGAACTAAACCCTTAACTAGGTGCAAGAATCATCTTTTCTTTCTGGGGCTTAAGGTACATGAAGATGTCTTTGATCCCTAGAGTGGGATCTGAGCATCCTCACTATAGGAGTATGCATTATCTCACGTATGATCTAACAGTTGGAACCTCTATCTGCCATCTGGCTGTAGAAAGAAAACAGCATATAAATGAAGGATTTTTTAAAGAAATACATTCTGGAATTGATTCAACTCTTCAGAGTCTAAATAAATTGTAAAAATAGTAGCATTTGATATATCGACCTCTGAGAGAGCAGGAGGGAGGGTTATCTGCTGAGATGTGGTTCTCCTTGGGACATCATGCCAGTCATCATTAGATTCTTCACACTTCACTAGTCTCAGTTTCTAGATCTAGTATTCCACCAGCAAAGGTCACTTCAGTGTTTTGTAAGGAGACTGACTGCCAGTCTAACTGATTAAAGATACAAATTGAAGTGTGGGATAGGATTCAAAATATGGAGAAAATTCAGCAGATATTTAGTTAAATGTGCTGTAATGGTTTTCAGGCAAATGTACCGGAGTTTTTGAACAAGTTGTTCTCATTATCATTATCAACATCCCGTCGCCATTTTGAGGGACTGATCACCTAAATCCCTTCAGAATATCAGGTTTTCTTTCAGGTATCAGGAACAACTTGCTTTTGTCAGGTTGGGGTTTTTTTTGTTGAAAAGAAGAAATGTACTGGCTAGTGCCAAAAGGAAAATTAGATAAGCTGATGCAAAAAGCTTCAAGGAAATCAAGGTGATGCCCTTAAAAATTACTTTGAGAGTTTTTCTACATATTTGCTGGGCAGGTTCCCTCTGTGATTTGTAAATTCTTTCATCATGTCCCTGAAGCCCAGACAGTTTCATTGGCTCTGACATGGAGTGAACAATTGAAAACATTCTTCAGTAGAGAAACATTCCAAACTTCACTTTCACAGTTGAAGGTATGAGGGGGGGAGAAAAAAAAAAAAAAAAGATGGTTTTAGGCAGCGAGACGTGAAGGACGAGTGGTAGGCCTGTCACAGCTGCTGATAGCTTGGCGATGGTTGTACATCATCTTCCCTTCGTTGGCTCGTGGACCTGTCTCAGCTGAATGCAAACGTGCAAAATGGCACTTTTATTTCTCAGCTTGAACCTCGGCACTTTCAGGCTTCCCGTGCATCAGTGATTTGTTTCGTTCCGCAGATGTGCTGCCACCAGTGCCAGGGCAAGGAGATAAAACCGCCACCATGCTTTCCGATGGGGCCATTTACAGCAGCATCGACTTCACCACCAAAACCAGCTACAACAGCTCCAGCCAGATCACTCAGGCCACGCCGTATGCCACCACCCAGATCCTGCATTCCAACAGCATCCACGAGCTGGCTGTCGATTTACCAGACCCGCAGTGGAAAAGCTCAATTCAGCAAAAAAATGACCTCATGGGATTTGGTTACTCTCTCCCAGACCAAGGCAAAGGCAATAATGGTAATTACAGCTCTTATTTTCTAGAGCCCTTGGCTTTGTGTACTATTTCATCTGTGCATGAATTAGAAAATTCTTTTTAGCTCTGTGAGACACTTGTTGGTGTTGACCTGAACTGATGCTTGCACACCTTGCATGCGTGCTGAACGCCACCTGATCACAAAACGCATTGCACTGTGCTTTTAATGCTCTTTGTCCTGTGCTGGTCACCGAGCCATCTGCCTGCCATTAGGCTAGGGTAGGTGTACCTTTAAAAATAACCAAGTTAAAACCTGCCACCCCACCCCATCTGCCCTTGACTTGCTAACTGCATGTGTCGCATGTGCTTGTGCTGTCGACTAATCCCACGATGCCACTGTGACCTCTGCCGTTTAACCCTTAGCCTTGCTTTACATCCCTGACTACCGGGTGGCTGAGGGCCTGGCTAATAGATTGCCACACAACCAGTCACAGGATTTCAGCACCACCAGCTCCCACAACAGCTCCGAAAGGAGTGGCAGCCTCTCAGGTTGGTTCCGTCGCCGTGCGCAGGGGAGCGAGGGACGGAGGGGTGTTGGCGAGCGGCTCGCCAGGGAGGCAGGAGACCTCCCAGGCACCAGCCGAGGATAACCATGAGAGTTGCTGCCCATCAGCAAACAGTGCCACATGGGGCTCTACTGGAACAAAAAGGCCTTCTGCACAACTTGCTTGGAGATAACTGGAGAGTCCTTCCATGTGGCGCTTGTCAGCACAGCTGCCAGCCTCGCCTTGTCACATCCTTTCCCTGACACCATCTCTGGAGCAAATGTATTTCTGCACCCATTGTCACTTTATAGGTCTCCCCACACAGAACTTCATGAGATTATTATTTTTGTTAACAGATCCCCCACTCCCACGAGCTGTTTCTAAGTGCTGTTCCTCAGTGAAGCAGCTTGCAAATAATTGTAGGGCCCCAAAAGGTGACTGGGGTTTCAACTAATTGTGCCAAGTCTGCATACAAGCAAGGATGTAAATTTTATGTGTGTGCTGCATGTTCTATTGGAAACATGATGCATTTTCATCAGATGAAAATGATCATAGTACATGTGGTTGTGTATTATATCTGAACACACCTTTTCTCTTGATTTCTTAATTTTGCTTACTTGTTGCTTATGTACAGCTGTTTTGTTTTTTTGTTTTGTTTTTTTTTTAATCAAGGCAAAATCTGAAAAGGCAGCAGTTAAGATGAAAATCTGTGATTTCACCTGGCTGAAATCTAAAAGTATAAGAGCACTGAAAGGACTTACTTTTGATATTCGGAATATACCCACAGCCTTTTGAATTTCCACTTTAAGTTGGAGCAGTCCTCCCAGTAACAGACCAAACCTAGAAAAGGCTTCTTTATGTCAATTTAAATGGCTATTCAAACTTAATCTTGAGATAAGAAGCCTATAATCATTGTCCCATAACTGAAGTAGCCAAATGTGTTTGCAAGTCTTAGGTTCTCAAGGGGGAGCATTAGCTGATTTGACTGAGACCAAAAAATAGGCTTTATGCCATTGTCAGAAAGGTGTCTGGAAGCTGAGTTCATTAAATACTTCAAGAAAGGTTCTCGTTCCTTGCATGTGAGATATATTGACAAGTAGCTTAGGAAATCAGCTTGCTCCCCAGGCTGCATGAAAATGCAGAAATTGATGTGCTGAGGTACATATATGTCAGGTATCAGAGGGCAGTAGCACACTTTAGATATGTTGACAGCTAAGGCTGCCCAAGAATTTTCTCAGAAAATAGGAAGTGTCACTGGAAAATGCCCGTTGATCAAAGGCTGGACTTCAATCAAACGTTTCAAATGCAACATATTCTATGTAGGGTTTCTCAGTGAGAAGTGAATTTTCTGGTGACATGAGGAAACTTTGGGTTATAGTCAGTCTTCCTATGGCCAGGGCACTCTAGTGGAGACCAAGGAAGCTCACACTGCATGCCCCAGTGCTCAGATGAGTGTCAGATTATTGGACTGCAGAGTCAGTATTTTGCTCTCCCTCGCCCACTAATTATGCCTTGGATACAGGATAATTATGTCAGTAATGCATGAGAAACTGGGGGAGACCTCCAAATAGCCTGATAATTAGAGCATCACTGGAGTCAGAAACCAGCTTTGATGATGTAGTCCCCATCAGGGTGAGCAGGGATTTGTTCTCTCACTTCCTTGGTTAGTACTTTAAGTACTACTTATTATTCTGACTAAGTTTCTGTCTCTCTTACATGAATATCATGAGAATTCCTATCCCACTGTGGAATGGAAAATAGCTAAAACCTCAACTGCTTTATGATACAGAGAAATTTTGTAGCTATAGTTTGCACACGTTATGTCTGTACTAGGATCAGCAGCCCAACTGGCAAATTCTTTCTCCAGCACCCGATTCACCTAGAGATTTAAACAATATAATTGAATTTCAGTGTGAGGAGCCACTGCAGCATCAAGCATCGTTGCTATGGGGAAATAATGCTTTGGTGCATCAGTTTTCAAACACAAATCAGGCTTTATGTGTTCGGAGTCTGTCCCACCAGTCTGACAGTGGAGTGACTCTGCCCATGGGGACAGAAATCTCCTGCCCAACTTTACAGTGTAGGCTGCTTTCCCTACCAGCAATGACCTTGAAGTTCTTTTCTTTCATTTCTTCATTTAAACAAGTCCCTTGTCTCTCTGCTTCACTCCTTCTAATATCTCCATTATCTCTAATTTCTCTCTTTGAAACCCCCAAAATTCAAGTGACTCACACATTAGCACTCCTCACGTCCAACCTACATTTTACCAGTCTCCTAAGATTATCAAGGTGCTACACTTCCAAAATCTTCCAAAATCCTCTCCACCTCAACTGATTTCTAAATTGATGTTGTTCTTTGCATTTCCCTTCTCTGTGTATTCCTAGTTTAAATCCTCCTGCAACACAAAAACACATGCATGTGCTTTTCTCCCAAAGCAGCCCCTCTTGCCTTAGTTCTTGTTGGCTCCTTCTCCTGCTGACCTTTAAAAAATATCCCCACATCCCACAAATTAAAATTAACCTACTTCCTTTGCACTGTTCTGTGACCCTATTTCTAACTCCACTTTTTTTGCCTTACCTATGCTTTGAAAGCTTCATTTTCCCTCCAGAAGGTTCATGTATTTGTTCCTCTATCTCCACTGTCACTGGGCTTTCTTTTCACTGGCCAAAATGTTCTTTTCCTTTTCAAGAAAGCTGCCCTCTCTGCCAGGCTACAAACGGAAGGAAGAGCCTGTTTTTCCATCCTAATAGAAGTAATATCAGCTCAGTTCACACATAGTAAATGACAGGATCTTGGCTGGGCTTACTATAAATACTCCAAAACAGGGAAAGAAGAGCTTTGGTCTGGAATTGAATAGTGGAAAGCAAAGTCTTGCTTGCAATGTGCTGCCAGCCAGGTCGATTAGAAACATTGCTGGGCTGGTTGCCTGTCTCTTGCAGGCACAACAGGAGGTAAAAAGAGAAGCCTTGGCTACTTCTGAATCATAGAATCACATTTTTCTTCCCTCTCTATTTGTTCTTGTTTTCATCCAGCTGACATTTGGAGGTAACAGAAGAAAGCCTCCATCTCACAGATAAAAAGTCCCATGATAGGGGTTGTCTCTATTGCTAAAATTGCACCTCCTTCTGTGTTTCTCTGTGCCTAAAGTTAGAGCCATGGCAAAGAGGGCAGTGCCTGCCAGTGCACATCGTGCCACCCTCCCTGACCAGTCAGTTGTGGCTTTCTTGATTTATTTTGCATGAGGGGGTTTTTTGGCTGATCTTGAAAAATCATCAGGAGATGTCAATGGGTGAGATGGATTAGACTGTGCTTTCTGCAACAGGCCAGGGATAAGTGAGAGCAGCTGGGTACCCCACTGAAAAGGCATCTGACAAACCATTCCTCCACCCAACAAAGAGTTTGAAAGCCACAACGAAACTCCAAATAATAGATGGGTTCCCAAGCAGTCAAGGGTTCAAAATGTTGAGCCATTCTTCCTCTTAATAAATTCCTGACAAGAAAAAGAAGTCAGGGCAAACTAAAAGAAGCAAAGCAAGTGGGATGAGAGCTTTCTCTGTAAGATCACTCTCCCACAAATGGAAGTGTCTCAGCTGGAGAAGTGGATGCAAGGACAATAAGAGCAGAGAGTTTAACCAAAATGCATTGCTCACTTCGTTTCTGTCTCATCTATTAGAGCTGTATATCAGAAATAGAACCTCTTCTCCATAGTGGCACAAGACATTAGAATCCTGTGAAACAGTCAGTCCTAAAACATTGCCCATGGCTTCTTGCTGTTTTAAAAACGCAGAAATTGTGAAATTCCCATCAACAAAACCCTATTACTTTTTTTTTGACATTTTACTCTTGTCTTGAAAGTTCTTTACTCTAATGACAGGTTTTTTGGATGGTGTCCTTAACCTCTGTGTTTTCCACAGAAAGTGATTATGCAAAACTGTCATATAATCACACTTGATTCTGACATTTGAAATAATTTGCTATGTTTTGTTATAATTTTATCTTAAGACTGAATTCAAGAAGACATAAAATTCCCAAGAATAAATCAGGAAATATATTTCTTATATAGGAGAACCTGTCTATCCTTGTTTCTGCACTACTGTGGTGCAAATGTGCAGAGGTTTAGAAAGAAGTGATTCTCAGTAAATATTCGGAATATATTCCCATTTCATTCCATTGTTACTTATAACTTTGTGGCAGCATTAGCACATTGATGCTGATTATGCTGAGATATAAATACATCTTCTTTTTTGGGGCATGTGCTCTGGAATCAGAATTCCGTCAAAGAAGTGTAAATAGCTGGCTTTGTTTCCCACTTTATAGCTCTAACATTTTCTTCTTCTTTTTTGGATTTGCAGGTGGCAAAGGAGGGAAAAAGAAGAAAAACAAAAATACTGCCAAGCCCCAGAAAAATAATGGTTCAACCTGGGCCAGTGTTCCTCTCCCACCCCCTCCTGTGCAGCCACTTCCAGGCACAGAGCTGGAGCACTATGGGGTGGATCAGCAAGAAGCAGGGTAAGTTGTTTTTTCCTTTTTCTTTTGAAGAAAAATCTGTGATTTGCAGAAAGGAGTCTTTTGCCTTTTTTTTTTTTCTTTTTTTTAATTTTGTGAAGAGACAATGTTATTCTGTTTTGTTTAAAAAAACAATAGAGAGAACACCTGGTCCTGTACACTTATTCAAGGCTGTAGAGGAGGAATGTTTGAATAACTCCTCTGGATAGTGACTGAAGATGGAAACAAAAGTGACCTTGCTTGATCATCATGTAGGGCTTCAGTGCTTTCTCATGCTGAGAAGTATCTCACTTCACAGGTAGCTTAATTGAATTCTGGGATTGCATGCAGCCAATGAGACTCAGGATGAGTAAGGATGACATAATCTGGCTCTGTGTATTTTTTCACTGCTTTGATGTTTAAAAATATTAAAGCCAACAGAACAAAAAAAAAAAAAACCACCAAATTGGATTAATTTGTGAAGATCAACCACTGGATAATAATCTTCTCATCGGCTTTTAGAAGAAATTTCACAGTTGAGGAAGGCATGCTAATTATAGGCTTTTCTTATTGTTATTCAAACAACTTTCAAGTTTCTGGAACCTTCCACATAATTTTGCATAGCTCAAACTTGTTCCCAAGGACACAAAATCACACAAGAAATGCTAAATGAGAGGAAAGAAACATTTCCTACTCAGACAGCAATTATGAAATGCTTTTTATAAAGTGTAATTATGTGATATACCAGGTTATCAAACTCTGGTGGTAAATCAGAGTATATAAAAACATAGTTTACTATGGGTAGCTCTCTTGGAGCCTTTGAGAATAATTGTTCTGTCAGGGACAAATTTCTGTCTGTTTCAATACATGGATTAATCAATATTTCCTAAGGACAAAACATTTTTAAGAATACATTGTAATAGTTTTACTGAATGGAAATATTTCAAGTGTTATCTCAATTGTAAGTGTGAATTGATCATTACTACTTTCATAATTAAAGTTGGAAAAATTCCGTATTGTTTCAGTTTATACCAACACTTTTGACTCTTATAATAAGCAATAAATGACTGTGTTAGTCAGTGAAGTTCTTTTTAAAATTAAGGCCCCTTCAGGCTGTATTAGAGTTAGAATTTGGAAGTAATGGAACATGAATAACCTTACTGATTGTGAGAATTGTTTAAATCTTAAGGCAAAAAGTTCATATAATCATTGTCTTCTGTATTCTGTTATAAGAGGCTAAAATAAATTTAAAATTGTTTCACCATATAATAATTTTGTCTTTATCAGTTTATATTCTTAAAACACATATGCAGCCATTTCACTAAAAGAATTATGCAATAGAAGGCAAACCACTTGGATTTTCTTCAGAAAAATGAAATAGCATTAAAGGCAAATGGAAATACCTTATAGAGAAATCCCTTGTGACACAGGGCTTGATTCCTCAGTTGCATAAAGCACCTGTAATTTAGCTGGAAGGAATGATGTTGGTCACCAAGACAACAATGGTTATTTAAGGAGAAGGTAATCAGCAGCCTCCAGGTTCACAACCATTCAGACTTAGTTTTGCCTCTGATGATGTTTTGAATTACTCTTCTCTGGTTTTTGTAATGTCTCATTAGCAGTGGTCATAGCAAGACCTTGTAACATGCATTTTACCAAACACAGAAAAGGTTTGAAGGTTGGACTTACAGTCTGGAGCTACAGTAATTTGCAACCACCTTTGATGAAGACTGAATCTGCAATGCCCATTCTTTTCAGGATGCTTCCAGTACTAATGGTGCTTCTATATTTAGGGCTTGATCTTGTTTCTGTGGTTTTCAACATGCTAAAAGGGAAAGAAAGAATCATACACTGCATTCCTTATGTTGCCTTTAACATTGACATACTGGGTTAAGAAAAGAGCCCCATTTTTTAAACTCTTTTGTTCTTCTTGGTTTGTTTTGGTTTACTCTGAGTAAACAAGTTCTATCTGAGTGACAAGTTCAAAGTGTTTTAATTTTAGAATTAGTCATGTGCAGATGGAATTATATTGTGAATTACAACTGAAAAATGAGCTTCCAGTCAGAAAAAACGAACAGGTTAATGAAATTCTCAAAATATAATACAAAATATGAATGTTTAGAGCAATAAAACAAGGAGGGTGGCATCTAAACAGAAACTTGCTTTTCTGTGTGTCTTCCTATAGCAATTAAATTCAAATGTGAGTTTCATTGGCATGATTATCACCGAAAAACTCAAAAAATTTGACACCTAGCTTTGCTTACTAGAGATTCAAGCTCGTGGCCTTATAAGCATTCATGGACTTCCCAGTTGCAGAAGATGATCCACAATAGCAAGTGATATTAAAAAAAAAACAAAAAACAAAACAAAACAAACACCTAACTTATCCTCTCACAGAAAAAATGCACTCAGTTTTCTGTACTATTCTTCTTCCCAGAGGTGCTAGGGTTGGCATTTGCCTCCATTTTTCCATAAATTGCAGAAGGAAAAGTGAATATCTTATTCCAACTAGCCCTATTATATAATGTGGTAGAGCTTTGGGGATCTCTTCGATTCCTGTTTAACCTCAGCAAAGAGCCAGTTTGTGCCAATTAAGTTTCTCTTTTCCTACAGTAGCTCCCAAAATGGCATGCTCCCTTTCCTACCCTTTTCAGAAAAGATGATTTTGCTTGATTTTATGTAAACTTGACAGTAAAGAAATGCTTGTTTTAGTCATTATCTTTTACTTTGATTTTTCACCAATAATATGCATGATCTTGAGCCAACCCAGTAAAGGCAGTCAGCATATTGTTATTTGGTTTTTTCTATTTCTTGCTATTAATTACACCTCAAAATGGAATATTAGTTGCTGAGTGTCAATATATTTGGTGCTTATTGTCTGTCTTTATGAAAAGTTAAGGAAGTAGTACCTTTTGTTTCAGAAAGTCCTTTCTGGTGAGTTCCAGGGAGGGAAGCTTCATTTGTTGTAATAATACATGTAATGAAATGCAGTTTTACAGAATGTTCCTTATATCTCTCAGCTTTATTTTATATTTGGAAGGAACAAATCTATTAGTGAAATGAATTAGGCATTTTAGTAGTAAAAGGTTACTGTAGAAGTGCTGACAATACAATAAAACTTACAAGAAAAATAGAGACTCGTGTTTGTTAACCAGAACTTATTAGGATCTTAATTATAATGAAATTACAATCAGAGGTCACTAATGAAGTTAAAACACTTAGATTTCAATAAGTGTACTTGAAAAAAGTTGTATTTTCACCACATTGGATTTACTCAGAAAACGAAAAAGGACGTGGATGTGGCCAATAATCACTGTGGTGGTACCAGATGTTTCTATAGCTGTGTCACTTATGTGACAAGTAGGTACTATGTAATCTGTTAGGTTTGCTTTTTTTTTTTT
>VWYP01026659.1:56699-106133 GCA_013400435.1 Pycnonotus jocosus | reverse complement strand
GTCATTGTTGGGTTTTGGGGGATTTTTGTTTCATTTTGTTTTTCTCTAAAGTGTTATTTTGTTTTTTGTGTTATTTTTTCTCCAAAGTGAAGGTTAGGGTTTGTGGCTTTTTGAACACCTTACATTAAGAAGACAAAGGTTCTTGTACCTGGAATCTTGAATCTCAAATGTCCTGAACTTTGGGCTTAGGCTGCTTACCATTTCAAACAAAATTTGGGTAAAGATACAGTGCCTGTGCAGAAACTTTTCTCTAAGAAACCTCTTTACTAAGAAACCTTTTTGCTATCAAGCTGAACCTTTGGGGATTTAAAGCAAGTAGGGTCAGGAGGCGAGCACATCCAAAGCTCGTTTATTCAACTCTGAAAAGTCACCAGGGAGTGTCTTTTTCCCCTGTCTCTTTTAAAGAAGAAGCCATTATAGCAAAGCAGGAGGCTGAGAGAGCAAAAGGAAGTGAGAGAACTGTTGCACTGCACATTTTTAGCAGCATGATTTAGGATGGTCCCTTCAGCCTTAGTTGCAATATCTTAGTAGATACTGTTTGGAAAGACAAATTACAGCTGGTCGTATCTTAATTGTTTGCTAAGGATGAATTATGTATCATGTAACATTTTCTTAAATCTCTGTGTTATGAAAATGGTAATGATCAGTCACTCAACCTCTCCTAGAGGCCAGATGTTAAGAAGCAGCCTTTATTTTTACCTCTGTGCTCATATGTGTTTGTGTATTTGTGGTTATACCTACATCTATAGAGATTTAAATTCTTAAAACTGTGACTTACCAGATCTATTTTCCATGGACTTTTGGATGATTAAGTCAGGTTGTTTTAGGTGTCCTGAATCTGTGCATTTAAATACAGACTACAGCCTTCTGAACAAAGAAAAAAGTAGTTTAGTTAATTTAAGAAACCTTTGTGTTTTGCTGAAAGTAAATGTTCTGTTCATAATACAGGTTTTGCTACTTCTCCATCTCAGTGTTCCCAGCCTTTTTATAACCTGGCTTCACACTTGAGAAAATTGACAGTAATTCATTTTTCCCTGAGAAATTGGTAAATCCTTCCTTCCAAATCAGAAGCTTTAAAGGAGTATTTTTAAGCCGGTTTGAGAAATTAACTGTATAGTGCAATGCATTGCCTGCCTGCATTGCAGAAAAAAGGACCTTGTCAGCAGTCCTTGAAGGTGGAAAGAAGATAAAGTGACTTAGATGATGCTTGGGAAATGGCCTTTACAGTGTGTGATGGTTTGACAGTGAAGAAGCCTGTCTGGTTGTCTGGTTGCTTGCCTTTTTTTTTTTTTTTTTTTAAGGCAACTGTATATCCTGAGTTATTTTGGAATGCAGCAGGAATTAAGAAGAAATGTGTGCCGATGCTCAAGGGACTGATGCCTGACTGCATGTTTTGAAGATGGGAAAAGTAGACAGTTGAGATTTGAGTGGTGTGATTGTCAGCAAAGCTGCGTACATCTGAAGTTGTGCTCAGATTAGGGAGTTATTCTGGGGAGACAATACACAGGGAATGACCACAGTCACTAAGGCCTATCCACCTGGAATGATGCCAGAGTCTCTAAGGGACAGCATCCCAGGTTGATACTGTAATACAACACTGAATTGAAAAGTCCTCTGATGAGTACAGAGACTGAAAAGAATTGACTTGCAGGCAAAACTTGCGTAAGAAGCGGTAATAAAATATAAAGCTTTTGTTTCTAGCCCTGACCAGATATAGCTCCACCCCTTACACCTTTGATATAAGGCAACAAAAGACACAAACTCCTACCAGGACACCCTTTATGTCTGAAGAGAGAAGAATTTGGTTTTCAAGAATGCTCCTAGTGGTTAATCTCTCAATTTACTTTGGGCAGGTGTGTTGAAAGTGTTCAGAAATGTAGCACTGTCTAGGTAAGTCCCAGTAGAGATTGGTTAGGACGTGGGGTGCTGGCAGAGCTGTCAACATGTGTGCTAATGTATCTTATCAGCTGGTGCTGTGACACAGCATATGCTTGGGGTCACTGCTGCTGTGACATGGATGTATTGCACATCATAGCAGATACCCGTGTGCAGGTGGGAAGAGCAGAATTTATGAGGAAAGTGTAGCTTTTTATTTAAGCTCCAAACCAGAAACAAATTTACAGACAGATAAAGGGGAGGATGGAAGTAAATGGATAATGCTCTTGGGCTCATGGTGTGACTCTTGGGGATGGTCCTGTGCAGGGCCAGGAGTTGGATTTGGTGATCTTTGTGGGTTCCTTTCAGCTCAGCTTTTTTTGAGATTCTATGAAATTAGTGCATAAGTGCTACTACATAAAGCTTGTTCTACCTTTTAAGACTGCTGCTATTTTCATGGCCAGGTCAATATTCATTCCCCTACATTAATGATCCTGGAAGTGTGTTGGTTCATTTTTGTTGTTGGTTGTGGTGTAACATTATCTAATCACCATTAACGAATGCGATAATGGGTCAGTAATTTTTCTGCTGCATATCTTTTTCAGGTTGCTTATCGGTGGTGAGAAAAATTAAACTGGCTCAGTAAGGACAATCTAAGCAATTACGACCCTATTTTCATTAAATTTTAGAATGCACACAGTGTACAAGGTTTCCAACTGCAGCAGGAATCCTGTGCACCCTCTACACCCTCTACTGTGCAGCAGAGAGGAGTTTTGATACGCACTAAGTTTATTTGGTTTTTATTTTAGATATGACAGTGACGGTTGGTGTCCGCCTTTGCCAGTTCAGACCTACCTGCATCAGGGCATGGAGGATGAGCTTGAAGAAGATGATGATCGTGTCCCCACACCTCCTGTCCGGGGAGTAGCTTCGTCTCCTGCCATCTCCTTTGGGCAGCAGTCGACTGCAACCCTCACGCCTTCCCCACGAGAGGAGATGCAGCCAATGCTTCAAGCTCACCTCGATGAGTTAACAAGGGCTTACCAGTTTGATATAGCAAAGCAGACATGGTAAGTGTTTGAAGGGGTCACCTGTGATCAGGGGAAATGAAATAATAGTAATAATAATAATGACAACAATAATAATAACAATACATACCTTTTTGACATAATGACTGTGCTCAACAGTGTTTTGATTATGCTTCCAAAGAAGTAAAATGAAAGAAGAAATCGCAAAACTTTACCCACAATTGGAAGGCCTTACACATCCCTATGTGCTTTTTAAATCATAATGCTTGATAATATGCTAAATTTTGTCTAAAAACAATATTCATTTAAAACTTTGCATGTGTTCAGCTAGGTAGTTAATACCCACCTCCTGACAGCCTTTGTACAGTTGAGACCACTCTCTCTCTTCAGGCTAGCAGAAGACAGGAACTTTTTTAGGATTTTTCAAGAATAATAAGATTCTAAATTCCTGATTAAAAATAATGATAGTCTCTTGAAATAGCAGTGTGGCAGCTTTTACACTGTGTCACATGAGAATGAAGTATTTGCATCTCTGAACTACCATGAGAATATCTGATCTGTAAGAAAAACCCAGGAACAGCAGAAAGCAAGTT
This sequence comes from Pycnonotus jocosus, assembly GCA_013400435.1. Classification (NCBI taxonomy): domain Eukaryota; kingdom Metazoa; phylum Chordata; class Aves; order Passeriformes; family Pycnonotidae; genus Pycnonotus; species Pycnonotus jocosus. The sequence goes on along the minus strand of VWYP01026659.1, from coordinate 102,637 downwards.
GTCAGTATTTACAGGATGCATCTAGTGTTTCAGAATGCTTTATGCCTGTTTAAAGGAAGAGCAAGCAAATACCACAGTAACATTTCCCCTGCAAAACAAGCAGAAGCAGTCTCTTCAGGGACTGAAAAAGAACTTGTCAACTGCACCAGGCTGGGGATGTGGTGAAGGTCAGTTGTTTCCTGGATGTTCCCTGAGCAGCAGTTGTCCTTTTACAACTCTCCTACCCAGACAAAGCCCGCGACTCTCGGCGGAGCGGAGCAGAGCTGGTTACTGAATGGCACGCTGCCAGCAGAGGAGCAGCCTTTCTTCCCTGGTAAATAAAAACCACGGAGCTGTTCAGCTTGAGCTCCCATAAATACATCAGGCAGGTAGGCAGGCGGTGCCAAACCAAAGCCAGCTGTTTTCCCTGGACACCGTGGAAGCCTCGGGGCTTGTCTGCAATCTGCGCTCAGTCAACAGGGCACCTTGGCCCCGCCAAGCACCGACCCCAGCCTGCCTGTGGGACAGACCCAAATCCCAGGCAGCAGCCAGCCCTGGCCTGTTGAAGGTACTGCCTTCTGAGCCAGCACACAGATGCACACCCTGCCAGCACAGGCAGTGGCTGCTGCATTGTGCAGCTGTTACCCTTCCTACGCCCTCCAAAGCAGTCCAGGCATGGATAATGGAGCAGGGCGCCGCACCAAAGCCTCGTGCAGCTGGCAGGAAAGGTCTTGCTCCCTTTTTGGGGAAATGAAAATTGATTGGGAAGTTTCATAATGTGCTTAGGATTAGACAGATTTTAATATCCCTCTTGTGTAAAGTCATAGCAACCACTCTTGAAACTCAAAAAAACCCCAAAAACCAAAAAACAAAGACATAACCTTTTTTTCATGCCTTTTGGGTATTGGGCTAAATGCTGAGGGTGATTTTTACATATGAGTGATTTTTATGACATGGAATTTTTTAGTATGTTTTTGTTGTTTGGCTGGATATATATCATGCTAGTCAAAGTTAGTAGAAAGTCCTCCATTGTTTTGACTGGGAAAGAATATTTTTTAGTCTTCTTTTCACAAAGTTAACCTGTCCACTGTAGAGACAGGGGAAAACTAAACAGCGAAATGAGACCTGTCAGACAGGTTACTGTGGGAGTATCAACTGAGAAATACAGAGATCAGCCAACTAGGAATTTTAAGAAAGAGCCCATTAGAGATTACTGGAAAAGTACATAATCATTATGGCCTTGATCCAGCAAATCACTTAAGTATATGCTTAACTATGAGTACATGAGAAATTGACTTCAATTGTTCTATCACAAGCTCAACATTAAACATATACTTAAGCATTTTGCTTGATTAGGAGCTAATCACACTGTTTATTGAGGGTTAGTTAGATGGTAATGCCCTTTAGTGCCCCAGTGTTTTGAACACTTTGCAGAACACTAAAATCCTGGTGTCCAGGCAGAAAAGTGTTCAATAACTGTTAATCAGAAGGGGGTTGTATGTCAGAAAGGAAACACTTGTTCTGGAAATAAGATTCAGAGTAGGCAATAAGTTAAAACCTACAATGAGGTGGAGAAAATTACCAGTGGTACATACCATTTACCATGACATTCTCATATCTGATAGATTTACATTTTGGGGAGAAAAAAAAAAAGTCTCATTGAATAAAGAGAATTCATTCATGTAGGCAATAATTCAGCACAAAGTTTCCACTGAAAATGTATTGTAGCTGGGAGCCAAACAGGTGACAATTGTGATTTCTTCTGTTTTACTGATGTCCAAGCAAGAGACCAGCAGAATCCTGGATCCCATCCAGAGTGCTGCCAATTCAAATCAGGTCATGGCACCTCATGTAGAGTCACCCAAGGATTCCCACGTGCCTAAGTTGGCAATTTCAAGCGTGGTACATGCTCTTGTGCCAAGACCAGTCGTGCCTGGCACCCCTGGCACAGCTTCCTGTGTACCTGTTGTGCTGTGGGGAATGCTGCTCTGAAAGCTGATGGTGTTCTTTTCTCTCAGAGACCAGGCAAATCAAACTCTGAATCCTATGCTTGCCTTTGGTCATTTAGCTATCCTGTGGCTGCTTTCTTTGTCTTCTTTTTTTTTTTTTTTTTTTTTTTTTTTTTTTTTTTTTTTGTTTTATGTGATTGCTGCTTGCAGTAATTTCACACATGCGTGCCCTAATACTGCTGCAATTATATCAATTAAACTTTTTGGAATAAAGCAAAATGAAAAGGCCTAGCTGATGATGTGTTCATTGGACTTGAAAATTTCTTCTGTCCTACTGGCCATTTCCTCCTCTTTAGGATGACTTTTGCTTCAGGCACTGCATCTGTTGAAGCGGATGAAGTGAGATTTAACTTTGGTTCAATGTGTGATTTGCAAGGGGGAATATTGGGTGAGACACTTATATGCTGGGCTGGGATTCAGAATTGTTCTTTTCCATGGGTTTCCTACCTGAGTTATGTAGACTCTGTGTCTGCCGCTCTTCATCTGCGAGAAGACAATCCTGAACTTCCCCATCCTAGGGGATTTTATCTTTATTCTTTTTGTTTAAGACTGGAAAGTATGAAGGCACTCTGATACTAGAAGCTGTGGTTAATAGCTTAGTTGGCTTTTCTTGAGTTTGGCCTAACCAAGTGCATTTTGTAAATCTGCTTCAGGGCTTGTTGAAGGGCTTGTGTTTTATTGACCATGGGCTGCAAAGTCTCATCCATTCTGATAATGATTAACTTTTCCTGTTTGTTTGTGTAGGCACATCCAAAGCAATACACAACCTCCTCAGGCTCCAGTTCCTCCCCTAGGATACGTATCTGGAAACCTTATTTCAGATTTGGAAACAGATGTTCCAGATGACGATGATGATGAAGATGATATTGAAGAAGAAACTGTAGAAATCAGTAGGCCACTAAGAGGTCTAGAGCATACTCCAGGCTCCAGTATGGATAATCTAGACAGCTCTGTAACAGGTAACCAAACACAGTGACACCAACATCACCATTTGGACAATTTCTAAGTTAAAATTTATTCCACTCGATTTCTGTTTCATTTAACATGTTAATACTAAACACTAAAGTTAAAGAAGGATTTGGAAATACTTTGCTTTGCTGCAGAATGATAAGGAAATTCATGAATTTTAAAAAGCTTTAAAGACTTGAAAGAAAATTCAGTTTTATTTGAGCTTTCATAAAAGGTTCATTCTACTAGAGAAGCAAGGCAGTTACATAAAAAGGAGGAGGAAGACCTCAGCTTAGCAATTTTTATTTCATAAATCAGGAGCAACATAAAAATGTTATCTTAAAGCACTTTTAGATATTCTGCTGGGCAAATGCTTTCCCAGATGAGCACAAGGAAGTTAAAACACTTCAGAGTAAGTGTAGCTAGATTGGCACAACATTTATTTCTGGAGTAAATACAGCATTTATGTAGGAAAATGTGTGTTGTGAATGTATTGTGTCCGTAATGTGAAGGTGTGCTGGAGACCCAAATATCCCCAAAGCCACAGTGTTAACGGGTGCTGCTTCAGTTTTTGATATCAGCAGACAAGCACTGATTGTTAGTTTTACCTTAAGGGAGACTTGTTCAGAACAGCTACCTACCATAGCACCACTGAGTTCCATCTTTTTTTGGACCTCTGAAATTCCAAGGCTTTTGCACTCATACTTAAGGATTGCTAATCTGAAAACACTGCAGGAATATGGCAGTGATGGAGCATCAATCATTTTCTTCCTTTCCTTTGTTGCATGAAATAGTGTGTAGCTTAATCCCACCTTCCAGGTTTTCCTTCACCCTAGAGCCAGACTGCTTGCCAATCTAATTAAGATTTAAGAATTGTATCTCTGCTGCTGTGATTTGAAATCCAGATGCAACTGAAGGCCATAGAGTTAAAGTTTAAATCCCTGAATTGAGAAGGTTAACTTTCTTAGTGCATGAGTATGTTAACTCACTCTGCTTGAATTTCTAGTGTAATCTCCTTCAGGCTATAATTCTGCATATTTTTGCATATCTCACTAATGGCTGAGAAGCCTTTCTGTTAGCAATTCACTAAGAATTTTGCACTGGTAGAAGAGCAATAAATAAATTTTTTAAAAAACAGGTTAGTATACATTTTTCATTTAGTGTATATTAATATGGCAATGCTTATGTATCTGTAAATCAGAAAACGAATATTTCCACATTTGCATCTTCACCTAATAGTTTGGACCATCTTTCCTAGAGCAAATAAGTAATACTTGTATTCCTGCTCCTATTTGAAACTTTAGTGCTTTTTAAAATGTATACTTTTATGAATAACCTTCAAACTTGCTATAATATTTTTAAATCTTGTTTAATTACTGGAGAGTTAAAGTCTTCTTCATATTTTGGAAGAAATTAGGCAAAACTTGATAATGTAGACTGGGAGTATACTTAAGGTGATGTAAATACACTTCCACTCATCACCACCTCTAACTCCATGTGACCTAATCCAGCTGAAAATTAAGGCTTTTCTTTTGCCTTTTCTTTAACTTGTTTAATTACTAGCTGGATTTGTTCCTTGCCCTGGTTTCACTGCATGGCAAGGTGTGTGCTGGCACTGCAGGAAGAGAATGTGCAGCTGGAAGAGAAGCAAAATTATAGACTGCCCCTATAGCACTTAGCCATTTAGACTGACTTAATTAAGGAATGATAGCCTTACAGAAGTACACCCAGAGTGTTAGCCTAAAGGGTCTGTAAGATGGCAAAATCTCCAGGTAGCAAAACTACTTCTGTTTTCCTCAGTTACTATATGGGTAAAACCTTGATTTTAGAAGAGTTTGTCTTGGGCTTGGGTTTTTTCCTAAGGATGGAAAGAAATTGCCTATTACACTTGGCCAAATTTTGTTTTTCAAAAGAGAATTTTAATTTTTGTTTATCTGTTTCTCTTAACTCTTCTAGGCTGTGTTTGTTGGTGTTAAGGAATGTATAGCAAATTGCTTCATTTGTTCCCAAGCTGTTTCTCATTCTTCAATTTGATTGCTTTTAAAATACCACAGAACAACTAAATTGTTCTTTCTTGTGCTGAGAATATATAAGCTGCTTCTTTTCCCAGAGCCTTTGGTGACTTCACCCGGCATTTTTCTCTGAATTTATAGATCACGTTTTCGCTTCTCTAAATGTATTTGAAAACAGAGGCAAATGAGAACAGCTGACCCAGATGGAGCAATATTTCTGTTTGTTCTGAAGTGCCCTGGGAGTTCAGTGTTTATGAGAAATCTAAATTGACATCCCTTGGTCCAGACTTCCTCCAAACAGAGTTGCTGTGGAGGGAGCAGGGCGAGGTTCCTCACCTTGTGGTGTTAGCAAGCCTCAGCGATGCCTCAAAGATACCCACTCCTGGACTGAAATGGGGCTTTGTTCTTCATGGCTGAGCTGAGAACAAGGATTTCCTGCAGTGCCAATTGTGGGATTCTCCAAGGGGAAGCACTGGCACTGCGTGAGCCAAAGCACAAACTACTGAATCCCTCTGACACCACAGTGCTGCTCCTTTAAACTGTTTAAAAGTCAAGTTGTCTTCCAGGCCCTTGAGTTTTAGTCACAGCTAAGTGAGGATTCAGACAAGGATTTAATCTGCACTATTAAGCTTTTCTCTTTGCAGGTGGCAGAGACATAATGTTGACGTGTATAATAAAGTGAAGAAAGGAGGAGTGCACAGGAGCTGTATCTTAACATTCTCCAGATACCACAAAGAGAACTCAGGGAGGGAGCTTTAGATTTGCACATTTGTGGGATGTAATATGAAATTAAAGCCAAGGTTTTGCTTCATTCCCAGTATAGTTTGCTAGAATATTGAGTCACTGAATCTGCTTTAAAAAAAAAAAGAAAATAGAAAGAATCAGAAAACGCTGGTAAAATTTTTGCTCTCTTAAGTTTTAATTCGTAATTTTTTAGGGTTATTTTTTATTTTGGAGACACACTGAAGTATGTTTTTTTGTTTCTCTTATGTTTAATGTTTGCCTTTATAATGAATTGCTGTGCAGAGTTACGGTATGAGTGGCCACAGAGAGTCTGTTGCATTATTCTACTTTAATAGACTTAATTAATGGCATATGACGACTGCAGAAGAAATTAATTTGCTTCTCACTGAAATCACTAAGAGCAAGCCTAGGTTTTTTCAGGTCAAACTGTTGTGGTTTGGGGGTTTTCACTGCCCTCTCCTTATCTCCTCTTCCTCCTGCAGCACCAGTGAGGCTGGTTGTGAGAGCTGTTGTATCTTCAGTCCTGGTGCATTTTGACTGAGGGAAGAGTTTGACTCATTAACCAGCATGGAAATTAGAGCAAGACCTCTTCTACCTAACTAATACAAACTGATGCAAACAGAGAGATATTCTTGTGAACAGTGCCTCAACAAATGAGCAACATTTTTTTTTTCATGGAATTATATAGATCTAAATTACAAAAATCTCTGTAGATTGTTTAGGTCAGCAAGGAAGAATATCCTTTATCTGACATGTTTTGGTCCTGATTAAAAGTCTCACCCATCACTGTCTGTATGGAAAAAGTTGTTCATTCACTGTGTCTGAGCACAAATGGAATAATTCTCGAAAACTGCACAATATAATTTTCATGAGCCATATTTTACCATGGCAGAGCTCAATATTTGTATTGATTTGCTTAGGGATACCTATTGCAAAAGATTCTATTTTATAAGCAGTTAGACAGATTGCATTTAATTGGGAGAATGTGCTTCATGGATTAAATATGTGCTCAGAAAATAGGAAACTGCTACTTTTTGTATCTCATAAAAATGGTAATGCAACAATTAGCAGGGTCATATTATAAAGCACAGACTTTACTCTAGCTTAATGGATCTAGGGATATGCATTCATCAGCAACGATAGATTTAGCATAAAATGACATGTAAATGAATTGATGACTGATCATAAATTAATTTTAGTGCTGAAGAAGTAATAGAGACACAGCAAGTTGCCACTTTATCATAGTATTTTACTGCTCAGCAACATTTGAGCAACTACTTAATGTTCTGTGTGCATTTCTTTTCTAACAGCTTGAATAAATTTGAGAATTTTTTGTGCCTTTCAGCAATATGGAAACCAAAAAAATCTAGAAGGATGGAATGCAAACAGAAATAAATTTGGCTAAGTGACATAAATTCATTTTTCATTAGATGTTTATGAAGGTCATTAATTATCACTGGACCTGTGAAGTGCTGAATATCTACGTATGGTTTTATCCTCCTTTTTTTTAGTGTTTTCTGCCCAAAAATAAAACATTTAAAACTGAGAGGTTTATTCCAGGTGTATACATTTAAATGCATGGACATTTATGATGGAGGAAAGTTTAAAACAAAGTCTAATTTTTGGAAGTGTGATCATATTTAGACTCTGCATTCAAACACTTCTATTATTATTCCTTATTTTGATGGTACAATGACTATTGCCCCTTCTATTCCGTCACTTCCACCAAAATCAGTGGGCATTCCTGCTGTGAAATCATGACAGTGGTCAGACATATCAAAGAAAGGATAATATCTTCATCCTGTACAAAGGCTAAAAGAATTCTGTAACTGATTTCAGCTGGAGTAGCATCAGTCCTGAAGAACATCACCCACACTTCAGAAACCTAAGCAGTCTATCCCTGTTACATTAAAAAACTGCAGAAGAGCAGGGGCTTAAACAGTAATATGTTCTGGATGGTCTTGTAAAGGAAAACACACGAAGCAAGCACACAGAGCTTGGTAGATGCAGAGGAGTATCTAATGGAATTCTCAGAAGCACCAGGTTTGTTGTGAGAGGCTTTTATTTCACAGGTGCATTAGACTTTTTATTATTATTATTTTTAAGTAAAGCAACAGTACACTTTACAAAGAAAAGTAGCATTTTTATTGCCAGCAAAATGCCACTAAAAGCAGTAGCATGTAGTCTACTGGAAGCTGGCACCTCTGTTTCCCTCACCTTTCCCTGAGAGCAAAGAAGCTTTCTGTTTGCATTAGCACCAAGAGATACTTTATGGAGCAAGAAAACAGAGTTCAACTTTTCACAGAGCTGATTTTGTTCTGCATAAAGCATTTACTGCTGCTGTCAGCAAGAGTAAAATTTACAGTTGCCAGAAAGCGTAAAAACTCAAATGTGCTCTTGGAAAACACATAGTGAGCTGCATGTAAAGGAGACACTAAAAGCCTGTTTCATCCCATTTCAAAATGCACAGTTGATCTGAAAGGAACGTCAGCATCTCTTATCCTGCCTTTATTCAGGGAAAAACAAATGTGCATCTGATTTGGAAAGCGAGAGGCCAGTGGATGCCTTAGAACAAGCAGCCACCACGTGTGCTGTGTTAACACAGCTGTGTGATGGCCCGAGGTGCCCGGGCTGGGCTCCAGCACTCCCGTGCCTCCTGGGCAATGCCTACACCTCTGCAGGTCACAGCAAAATGGGATTTACTGCTGCAGGCTTTGCTGGGGAAAAGAAATTGTTTATGCAGGGAAACTGAATAGCTCAGGAATCAGTGGAAATAATGTGGGGATTTTGCCTTTAGCTCCCTGGGCACACACAGCTGTGGGTGCTGCTGGCTCAGGGTGTTTTGCTGACTTCAGCACTTAGAAGAAGTTTCTATATAAAATGTTGCTCCCAGCATTTAGAAGTAATATAGAATGATTTGGACTAGGAGGGACTTTTAAAGGTCATCTTGTTCCAACCCCGGTTTCATGGACAGGGACGCTTTCTACTGTCCCAGGTTGCTCAGAACCCCACCCAGCCTGGCCTTGAACACTCCCAGGATTGGAACACCCAGAGCTTCTCTGGGCAGCCTGTGCCAGTGCCTTACCACCCTCATGGTAAAGAATTTCTTCCTTATATATAATCTAAACCTTCTCCCAGTTTGAAAATACTGCTTCTTGTCCTGTCCCTACAGGCCTCATCAGAAAAGCTTTGTAATGACCCCACTTTATGTATTGAAGTGCTGCAGGAAGATATCCCCAGAGCCCTGTCTTCTCCAGGCTGAACAACCCCAGTTGTCCCAGCCTGTCTTCACAGAAGAGGGGTTCCAACACTCTGATCATTGCTGTGGCTCCTCTCTGGACACCCTTGAACAGGGCCGTGTCTGCCTTGTGCCAGGGACCCCAGAAATGGATGCACAACTCCAGGTGGGGTCATGGCATCTCAGTAAAACTCATGTTCCTGCAAGAACAGAGCTTCCAGTGTGACAGGTCCCTCCTAGAACAGCTTCTGGAGGAGAGGGGAAGGAGGAGTGGTCCACAGCTGGAGCACACTATTCCAAGAGCACACTTGCTGTCTGTGGGAATGTGGAGGAGTTGAGGAACAGAGCTTTCTTATAGGGTTAGCCTGGAAAACTGGCAGTCTGATAATAAAAATGTAGGTAATTTTAGAAAAAACTGTCATGTCTATGAGTGTGTAGAACAATAGCTGTATTCACACACTATATCCTTTTGCAGATTTTCAGTATATTTCATACCTAAAACGAGATTTTTTGGGTTTTTTTGACTGGTTAACAAAACAAATGAAAACAGCTACTATACATACCCTGAAAGTGTCACACCCAAATTACCATGTGCATTATCTGTTGTGTAACAGCTGTGGCTAGCAAATGGACAAAGGAATGTGAGCAAATAGAAATTAAAAGTTCTTTTAAAACATCCATGGTCTCACGGACCATGACACTGAAAACAAAAAGTGCTCTGTATAGGATTTTTATGTCTCTACACAGACAATGGAATATATTGCACAAACCCCTTGGGCCTTGGAATTAATGGCGCACATGTTAAATTTTTAGCATCTAAGTATCATCCTTTGATATGTGTAGCTCTAGCTACATTTTTATGTTTCAGCTTGTGCTCACATGTTTTGTGGAATGTGTCTGTAAGTGATTGTTTGAAAATGTCCTCAGTTACAGCATTTCATTTTCTTACATCTTCATTAAGTGTTTTATCCGTAGTATCTCTTTTCAGACATCATCAATAACTGCTGCTAAGCGTCTTTGCTCTCCATTCTCAATGATGTCCTACTGCACTTTGATTGTTAGTTCAGAAAATGTCTTCTCAGAGGAAATTCAGTTTTAGCCTTCCCTTGCTGTTATCTGGGCTCCCTCACATCTGTCTGCACCAGGTCGAGTCTGTTTGGAAAATAACAATTTTATGTGTGCCTTTGGCAAGCAGAATCAAACTCTGTCACTCTCTGTTGCACTTCACACACTTTCTGCCTGTCAGACCTCCACAGACCTCTTTGGTTTCTTTTCTTGTATCTGAGGAGTGCATGAGTTTTTGTTATTATACCCTGCCACTTCTCTGACATTAAAAGGTTTGGTCACTGCAGCATCACAAAATAATCCATTGTTCTTGGGCTTTGTGGTGCAGCATGCTACTGAATTCCAGGATTCATTTATTGTACTCCTGACCTATTTTTGCATGACATTTTTTAATATTTGACACCACCATTAGTTAATTAGCCTATCAATTAACCAATAAGCAGGTCATTATTGATTTACTACTTAACAATTTTAAACACAGAAATGCTTTCTTGGACATGGATTTAAAAAAGGCTACTGTGCTGCTACACATTTTATGTGCATTTACAGAAATTCAGCTCTGCTAACTGAGTAAAGTCAGGGCCATGATGCATCTCTCCACACGTCTTCATGCCTTTGAAAGTTCTCTGCAGATTCTCACAGGTTCACTGGGGGTTTTTTTGTTTGCTTGTTTTCAGCATATAACTGTTGCTAAAAAGAACATTTCAGGTGTTTTGAGATGGATGTGGTGCCTGTACTGTCTCAGAACAACACGCTGTGTCCACACAGCACCATGCAATGCCATGCAGCAGCTCAGGTCCCAAAAGCACTCCGGTAGCTCTGCACCTCACCTGGGTTTGGTAGCTTATTTAACAGGGCTGCCCTGTTCCTGGATCAAAGTCCTTGCTGCTGGCTCTTCCCTTTGCCTCCTGCCCCACTGCATGGTGCTGAATGACCCTGGGACTTTTTGGAAGTACAGAATGCCACCATCTTCATCTGAAACCCTGAAAGAAACAGAATTACAGTACTTCAGGGAAAAAAAATAAAAATGAACCAAGCAATAGCTTTTGAAATCGATGGGTAGCTGATTGATGCTTGATTCATGCTTCAGAGAAAATAAAAGAAAATATAAGCAAAAAGCAAATAAGATTTATCCTCCCTTCTCTATTTTGCTCTTTATATTTTAGTTATGTCAAGGTTTCTGTATTTCTTTCATGTGGATTTTCTGGTACCTGGTTTTCTGACTGCATTTTTATGATGTTGTTATCACCTTCCTCTCCTGCAGTGGTGGTAATCCATAGTTAGAAGGTACCATGGGGCCAACACTGGTCTAGTGACTGACTCAGCGTTAAATCTGGGCATATATTTGCTCTGCTCTTGAGTCTTAATTATTTCTAACCTTTTAAAAAAGTTACTTTAATCCACTAGAGTGAACTACTTTAGATCAGCTATTTTCAGGCCATTAAAACTGCTCATTTATTTTAAGGTTTAATTAACAAAATTCAAGAATAGCTCTTGAAGCCCAGGTCTGAGTTTAGCCATATCTACTGAGACTTAAATACATGCAGTCCAAAATTAAGACTTGATTTGGCAAATATCAAACTAGATACTGATTTGAAAGAAAAATAACAAAACCAGACACATTCAATTCAACCACAGGGGGGAAAAAACGTTAAATCTCAAAAAGAATTTACTGTGGAGCCTTTGCGTTTGTAGAGAATATGTATTAATTTGTTTACAGGAGCAAAGCTACATGGAGCAAGCTACAAATGAGCAAAAGCTACATGAGCAAATCTACATGGGGCAAGCTACTCTTAGCTCTGATAGTGCTCTGTTGTACCAAACTGTCAGATAAACTTTGGGGTTCGTGTTGTGAAACACAGTAAGTGTTGTGTTGGACACAATCAGCGGGTCTTTAAGCTTTAGATGAGTATTGCTCTTCTGTACCACGCTCTGTCAAATGAATTTTGGGTTTCCTGTTGAGAAAGAACATATTTAAGTGGTCTTTAAGCTTTAGATGAACGAAGAGTATCAAATGTGCACCACTCACTGGCGCCCTACATTTGTTTTTAGGTTCAATGGTAAATGGATGGGGTTCTGCGTCTGATGAGGACCGTAACTTTTCTAGTCATAGATCTAGTGTAGGTAGCTCCTCAGATGACTCCATCTTTACCAGCGGCACTTTTGCACAAGCTCTGGTTGCAGCAGCAGATAAAGCTGGGTTTAGGCTGGATGGAACCAGCCTGACGAGAACAGGTTTGTAGACTCAAAGCTGATGCTTTCTGCATGAAGGGTGTCTCCTGCCTCTCCTTCTCTCAGTGAAACTGCGTCTCACTCTTGTCTAACATGCATGGGATAAGGTGGATGGAGATACTTTTATTGGTGTATTTTAAATGAAACCTTGCATTATGTTTAATTGCTAGTGATTTGAAGTGGTGAATAGCACAAGCTTTTAATCTGCACCTTTGGTCTGCTGCAGTTCCTCTCAGTGCTGACTCTGCTCTGGATTGACTGACATACACTCATTTAATATTTTGGTGAAGACATTACTAATTCTGCCTTGCAGTCTTTGATGATTTCACTTTCTGAAATATCTCCTCACAATCATTCACGTTTCCAATGCTGAACATCACATATATCTCTATCCCTGCTCTTCTGTTGCATTTCATCCTGCAAAAGTGTGTTTTTCTGTGAAATTGTTCTGAGCATGGGGTGAATTGGTGTGCTTTGATTGTTAACAATACAAACTGTTTAAAGCTTAATTAATAGCTGATTTTAAAAATCCTTAATTCAATAAGTTAATACATTTGGTAACATTTAATTTTGGTTATGCCAACAGAATCTGCAAAGTAAAATGTAACCCAGGTAAAATGGATATTACATTTGAGAACAGCCAACCTTCTGAAATTAATTAATGAAAACTAAGTATATTCTAGTTCTTATTTTTAAAGCTTCATATATTTTATTTCTACTAAAAATATAAAGAAATATTATCTTTATTCTGGTAAAAAAAGGGATATATTTGCATTTCCTTAGTCTTTTCAAAATAACAGGAATAACTAATTATTTAAATCCACAAATCTAATAGCAGAGTCAATTTGGGTCATATTTTTTGTTATGCTTCCTCAGCTAATTCTGGATGACAGGTCCCATAATATTTCTATCATTTAAATTTTTAGACTGTTAGTCTGGTATGAAGACTTTCCTTCAGTAAAATGTGTGCATTTAAAAGAAAGTCTCACATGTTGGGGTTGAAAACTGTAGGCTTTCTGCATGAAATAACTTCATGGCAAGGACTGTCTTTTAGGAACATTGGGAATAAAGGAAGGAGTTGATGGCAAAGTCCTAAAATCCAGCTTTTTTTTCAAATCACTGGGACTTTTACCACTGGCTTTGGTCAAACATAGTCATCCTTAAAAGATTATTTCACTGTAGCTGATGCCCTCAGTTGTTTCCTTCTATTAATGGAAAATTGAGTAAAACTGTCTTATCATTTAAAAAAAAAAAAAAAAGCAAAACAAAATAAGAAAACTCATGTAAACCTTAACTTATCTAGTATGGACATATCTGGCCAAACTATAACTTAAAATATACTGTTTTTCTTGAAGAGTCTCCCAGGTTCTGAATGAAAGGAACAAATCTTTTCCAACCTTTTTGTTTGGTGGTGTTTGCTCCAGTAAAAGTTAATGCAAAGATTCACCAAAATTACTGTCACTTGCATCAAACCTTTGAGAAGTGCAGTTTCCACCACAAACACACTCAGAACAGAAGTAAATGGAGACACAAACACAGACACTTTAGAATAAATATGATTTTATATTGTAGCTATGTGAATGGAAACTGGAAGAAAAGGATGAGAGCCCCCTTGTCAGTTGTATTTTCCTGGCTTGATTAGGTCACAAATGCCCTTAAAGTGAGTGTGTGTGTAATTCCTCAGACAGACCATCAGAACATAGGGTACAAAAAAGGATTCAGCAGTTGTGGTAGAGACTTTATGATTATTACCCTCTTATTCTCTTAATGACCCAGCAGGCAAAATGGAAATAAAATAAAACCCCACATGTGAACAAACAGCCCTCCCTTCTTTTCCTGGCAGAGAGCTCAGCAAACAGAAGCACCCGCGCTGCTCAGGGCAGTGTCATTAGGATGTGTCACCTCACAGGGCAGGGTGGCTGGGTCAGACATCCCTGTTAGAGCCCTGCTGCCCCACGGCAGCCCCCAGACGGCAGCACAGGGTCTGGCAGTGCAGAAGCAGCAGTGGTACCCTGTTCATTGCTCTGAAGGGAGCCTGGAGGTCCTGACTCTTTATTCCTCTGCAGTCTGGACAGTTATTTTCACCCGTTTAGAACAGCTGTGAAATACTCTCAGCGGGAGATACTAAAGGAGATGTCCAGCTTGATAGCCTCACGTGGCAATGTTTGATTGCCAAGCAGGAGAGGCACTGGTGAATCCAGATGCAATGTGTCTCTCCTGCCAGACACTTTGATTCCAGTTTCCAGAAGCCATCATGTGATTTGCCATGAAGTTCAAACAGCTTTCCTTTTTAACACCCTTGGGAGATTAAATCAAGAATTAGTGGATTCATCCTTGTCTCCACTTAAACACACTAAATCTGCTGCAGAAAGTCTGACACTGCTCAGCAGTTCTTACTGGAAGGGCTGCATACAAATACAAGGTGCTGTAATCAGTTATTAAGTGCATTGAAAAGTGTGCTATGGGAGTCTGCACATCATTTATGATTTTATTTATGATTTAGGTCAGTGCTATTTATTTTGCCTCATTTTCATGAAGGGATGGGAGAGAATGTTTGGTGCCTATTTCTTTTTAAAACCAGCATTCTGAATGAATAATCACATTTCTTTAGTCAGAAGAATAAGTGTGAAGAATCTGCGTCCTGCACTCACTAGTTGCACTTGCATGTTGTGAGTTTATTTTTGCAAAACATCTGTGCAGCGTACTGTGAGCTGGGATGGAATTTCAGGCTCACATCTGAATTTCTTTAATTTTATTTTTAAATGAAATTTTAATATTTTGTATGTGTTCATCTGCTGTGTTATCCTTATCCATGAAACAAGGGCTTGATCACTTGTCTTTGTCTGGCTGCAGCTGTGCCAGCTAAAGAGGTTAATGTTCCCAAATGCTTATTCCTTGCTTTCTCCCAGCTCCAGAATTAGCTGCTTGGGCGGGTGTTCTGTAACCCAATTTTGGTTAAAATTAGCTAGGTTAGCAAAGGCATTGTTTTCAGACTATGTAAATTCAATTGGGCTTTTTTTTTTCTTTGTAGAGGAGGGCTAGGGAATGCCCAAATGAGGGCTTCAAAGGTGGTAACCTCTGATAGCTGGCAGAGATGTGCAGCTGGGGACAAGCCTGCCTGAGAGCAGTGCCCTCCTCAGGGCACACAACAGTCAGGAGGTAGAAGATCAAGGCTGAGACAGTCACGAAATCTCTGAAGTCAAACAGTGAAATATTATCCTAACATGTATGTATTAATGTGAAACATGTTAGAGAGATTATTGCTACTTTTTCACCTTGCCCTCTTGGCAATGAGAATGTTTCTAATAGGATGCTGAGCTGTATATTATTCCTGATTAGGCTTTTCTAAATCAGGCTGTGTGTGACAGCATGTTGGAAGTAAGCACATCTTTAGGAAGGTTTTAATAAAAAACATAACCCACTGCAGGCTATACTATGGTCTAAGTTAACCAGAGGATAAAATTACCTCCTTCCTATCATGGGCCCAGTTGACCAGAAAAATAGCAATCACCCATTTTGCCACTTTCTGTCATCTCTTACACCAATTGGGCCTAGAATAGCACTGAAAGAGCAGAACTTTGGACAGGCTTATGCATTTTCTACTGCAGATAGCATTAAAATATGTAAGAATTTTAATTACCAATTCTAAATGAAGATGTTAACATCTCCAGAATTTCGCAGGAACGACATACACATGAGCAAAAGAAAGTTAAAGATGGTGATTTTTAGTTTTCATCAGTTATCATTAAATATTAAATCTAGTTATCAGAATAAAAATATCAGGATAAGAGGAAGTGAATGTAGTAAATTAACTGTGCTCTTTAAATTCCGAGGCTTTTAATCATCTGCTCCACAGAACAGCATCAAAGATATTTCTTTAAGAGAAATCATATAGCTTGAATAGTATATATATATATATATATATACACAACATATATATGTACCATGTATATATATATATATATATATACAACAATAGTGTATATATATATATATATACAACATATATATGTAGCATGTATATATATATATATACAACAAAAAATATATTAAAAAAATAAATCTGAGGTCAGAATATATATCTTTAGCAAATAAAAGTACTGCAAATCAACTGGAAAATTTTAGCATTTAAATATACCCTCATTTTTATTTCTTGAGAAAAGAAAGCCCTTAAGTATACAGTGCTATAATGCTACATAGCTTGCAAAATCAGTTATGTTTATCTCACTGGAGTTGCTCCAGATTCACAGTGCATATGGGAGCCCCTAAAATGGGAATCTGGCTCAGAAAACATGAAAGTGGAAGGCAGGAGGAGATAAATTTGATACAATTGCAGAACTGTTTTCCTTGCCTGTTCAAGGCTGAGGAGTTGTTATGACACATCTGTTCAGCACACAGAGCAGGTAGGAGTTACATGGCATACAGTAGTTTTATCACAACAGATGGAATAATTTTAATTATGAAAGTTAGAGACAAAAGAATGCCAAGTTTCTCTACTTCACTTGTTGTGGTGTGTCTTAAAGCAGTTGTTATCAGTGGGTACCTTGAGGGTACACTTGCCTGACTCTGAGAATTAGACCTGATTTAATGTTTCAGAGCAGACATTAATAGACCAGCCCATTTCAAGGCAATAACATTTTTTCATCTGGNTTTTTTCTTTTGTTTTTCCCTTTTTTTTTTTTTTTTTTCCTTCTTTAGGCAAAGCATATTCTTCCTCTCAGAGACCTCGGCCAGGCAGTCCTTTTTCTACTGACAGCAACACCAGTGCAGCTGTCAATCAGGGTCAGAGGCCAAGGCCCACGAAAAAACACAAGGGCGGACGTTTGGAGCAGCCTCCTTTGCCTCATCGCCGGGAGGGAATCACGGACGGTGAGTGCTGGGGGAGGAAAACCTGCAGGAGTGCCCAGCAGGAGAAGGCAGAGCCATCTTTTCAGGAATGCGGGTTACAGTCAATTTCTGCTTTGGTGGAGTTGGGGTCCGCGGTCTTGGGTGGGTCTTGAGTGGGTCTTGGGTGAGTGTTCGAGGAGCCTTGCCCCATTTCTGCTCTGAACATGTCATCGTCTCTAAGGGTTCCTCAGATCTTGATATAAATCCTACCCCAAAATGACTGCACTGCACATGAGTCAACATTGAGAACTGGCCTGTGGGTAATTTTGCATTTTGTGAAAGTAGCCACCACTAGCAGTAGCTGTGTGTCGTGAATTCCTAAGGAGAAGCAGAGAGCCGCTCCCACAGGACTTGTTTGGTTTGCACTGGTTTTGACAGACACCCAACAGCTACAGCAACACGTGCCATGTTTTCCCATGATTCTGCCTCACCTCTTGTCCGTGCTGCTTCAGTCCTGACATCCACTGACCTCAGTGACTGTGTCTCCCTCTTTTACATCTCCACTTCTCTCTTACGACTACTTCCCATCTGGAAATTTCAGACGTGTCTGTTCTGCACTTCTAATAATTAAGATCAGCTCTGTCTTCCATTTTCTTTGTCTACCCTACTTGAGTCTAGCAAAAGGCACAGTTGGTGCCTGTTAGTTTTTGAGGAAGACTGGGTAGGAAGGTGGCCAGCTGGCTACCTGTCCCTCATTTCTTCTGATCCCTGGCCCTGCACCTGTAGGTGTTGAAGTGATCAGAGTGTTCACTGAAGGGGTCATTGATACATCTCCTGCTCTATGGCTCATTCTCACTGTGATATTATTTGTGGGAACAGCTCAAAGTAGCTTAGATTCTGCTCCTATGGATCTGAGTTCCTTTATACATTCATTCTCTCTCCTAGTGGATATGTTACAGAGGCCTCTCTATTGCACAGATCCATTGAGTGTCTGTGAGAACAGTGACTGGAAAATTATGGATGTCACGTGTAGTGCTGGCCATACTCTTGCTGTACGTGTCTTG
The DNA here is from genome assembly GCA_013400435.1 of Pycnonotus jocosus. Classification (NCBI taxonomy): domain Eukaryota; kingdom Metazoa; phylum Chordata; class Aves; order Passeriformes; family Pycnonotidae; genus Pycnonotus; species Pycnonotus jocosus. The sequence continues at coordinate 84,519 of VWYP01026659.1, read as the reverse complement.
TTAACCCTTCTGAGTGCCACATCCTGTCACTCTGAACTGTGAGCATCTTAGGCCACAAATTCTGTGTACATGTGAGTTTGTAGTGCATTCAGTATGGTGGACACTAATCCTTCTGCTTCTGAATACTATTGCTACAGAAATGTTTTACAATAGTGTGGGAATCAGAAAATTAATGGGGGTCCAGTTCAGATGATGGGACAGATGAAATCAGGGCTCCTCAGAGAGTGACTCCATCATAAAATTTGGCATTATTTGAAATTAGTGAAAGAGATCCAATTTTAAGATTCATTTTAAAAGAGGAAACTCCTATTGCCTTTTATTTATCCTTTTTAAAATACTAATCGTACCAGAGTTTCTTTCATACATTTAAATCAGAATACCAACAATATACTATTTCCTTCAAATTCTCAGACATGGGGAATAACCATAACAGCTTTCAGGTGCCATTAGATTAATATTTGTCTTTTATAAACCTAATTAAAGTCCTTGCTATGTGTCGCAAAAATTTATAATGTCCTGGAGCAATAGAGGAACAGTTCCCATCCTGTATTAACACAGGAACAAACAAACAAACAAACAAACACAAATGGTGCAGTTTTCCGCTTCAACTCCTACTGAATATGAGTCATTAAAGTGTAATGTCAAGTCTGAGTCATAGTTAAATTTGCGAAAGATCATTTGTCAATTAAGGAAGCTAAAAGTTGCTACTGCCACCTGCATATATGTAAACAATTGAATTTAGGAATCTCTGGTGTGCAGAAATTAAAAATGGTAATTGGGTGCTTTCTGTGGAATATTGCAATGAACTGTACAAAGACAGACAATACCACTATCCTTAAGCTATAGCTAGAAAGAGCAAGTAGGAGAGCCTTGGATAGGTCCAGAAATTCCAAGCCCTAATCCAGGCCAGTCTATTCAGCCCTGGGTCATCCTGATTTCTGTGAAAAGCATCACTATACATTTTTCTATGGTTTTTCAGATGTCTCTAATCCATTTCCTTATAACTGCTTCCTCTTGGATTTGTCTTGTGAGAATATACTCGGTTTGCCAGTTGTTTTCAAATTCCCAAGTTGGATGAGTCCTGGTATCCTGTTTAAGTCTCATCACATACCGGATGTCTGTCATTTTCAATTTTCATTGACCAAGAAAGCCCCAGCTTTCTCTGCCCATTCCCATACACATCATGAGTGCTTCCTCCTTGTTAACTGTAACCATGTGGGACAGTGCAAAAGACCTAAGAAACTGTAATATTTAACACATAGCACACACAGCTCAGACCATGTAAGCATTTGAGGGTTCAACTTCATGCTTAGTTTTGACAGCAATCCACACAAATCCCCTAAAACCCATTTCCTTCAGCTGCAGGTCAGAAGCCTCTAGAGACTGAATCTAGATGGAGTCTTCATATTTCTCATGCTGTACAATTTGTTTTTTCACTTCCACATCCTGAAAGACTGAGACAACAGCAAATCCACAGAGGAAGAATATGTTATGAATCCCTTGGATGATCAAAATTTTCATTCTGAGCTCACAGTCCACCATAAAAAAAACCAAACAAAAAACCAAACAAAAAATCAACAACAAGAACCAGGGTTGTTTTATTGAGGTTTTGCTGTTAGTGCTCAAGGAATAATTTGTTTTCCTAGAAACAACGTAGTCATGAATTGCAAACCAGTGGATTCTGTCCTATAGTTTGCAGCATGGTAACTCTGTGACTAAAGTGAAAAGCCCTTCCTTAACTGAGCTTGATGTGAAAAAAAAAAAAAAAAATCAAAGAGGAGGCAGAAGGGAAATATGTTTAGGGTTTGAAAAGGAGAACTGGAACATAAGACTTATAATACCATGCCTTGCTACTAATTTCCTACTGTGTATTAAAAATAATTTTTAATGTCAAGAAAATACCTTCTGATGCTAGAAAGTGTTTCAGAGGCTTCTTAAATGTCACAGTAGTTATCAGCCCTAGGAGAAGAAATCACTGACACAGGTAGAAAAGTGTGTCCTTATAGTTGTTGGTTCTTTAACTTGCTACATTTTCCAGTTAATAAAGAGAGGCTGTGCCAAACCTTGACAGGTACCTGAATCATTTAGCCAATATTTTGTCTTCTAAAGAAGGGCTGGAGTAATCCCAGACTGAATATCCATCTCCCCCTTATCAGGCACTCTGATGTCCTACAGCTCCTCAATCAAAATCCCTGCATTACTGAATCAATAAGACCATCACCTCTCCACCAATGCACTTATGAATTGCCTTGCAGGTTTGATAATCCTGCCATTAGAGGCTTCAAAATGAAAGTCTGGATGACATCCTACTGACCTAGAAAGTTACTAGCTCAGTGCAGGCTTTCAGGTATTTTCCCAACCACCTGAACGATAAATGGGACTTAGATGGAAGTAGGGTGAATCAGTGTTACCACTCTGGGTATCTTCACTGAAAATCCCACTGAAGTCCCTACATTTCTCAATTCATAACTTCTCTGAAGGGATTGATATGATGGAATGATTGACGTGATTACCTTTATGTGGTAATAAGTCTTCCTGTGAGGATCTGAGATTTCTAATTCAGCTAATGTCTGTTACCCCTTTAGGGGGTAGGAAAGCCAAGGCAAGGCAAGACTATTCTCAGTGGAGTTGGAGGAGGAAACTCATGACTCCAAATAACATGGGATCTTTCTATCTACCCAGGAAAGAGAGCAGAAAATATTTCATTATTTACTAGGGCACAAGATTTACAATGCAGGATGTTAAGTTGTAGAGCAAATCAAAAGCCACATTTCCAAATGAATCTCTCTTCCAGCTTCTTTTATTAAAAAGGACAGGTAGGTGTTACTGTGGCTGTCAACCTGAGTAAAGAGGTGAAGAAACAGCTTAGTCAGGTGATGTTTGCCTCCAATTAGTAACTGTTTTTACAGATCTTCTCAGACACCTGTAACACAACTCAGTAAGTTTGTACTCAGGCCAGAGCCAGTTAATGTTAATTCCAAAGTACCTGTAGTTCTTCTAGAATTCTGTGAAGCTTCATTACAAGATAAATTTTGTTTTTCTCTTCAACTCATCCGTAGGTTTAAAGCACCCAAGGAAATTTACAAACATGTTGTTTCATTTCACTTCTATGCATAAGTCAGTCTTTATGTTTGTTTTGTGGATGGATAAAAGCAATAATCAGGTTAACTGTAGATCAACACCGTAACTCCACAGTAATTCCAGGAGTTGCAGCCAGCTCTAGAACATGCAGTATACCTTAAGTACAAGCCTTCTTTCCTTTTAAGTATCTAATTAATAACAACTATTAGACAGAAATTTCTGAAATAGGATGGTCTGTTTAAAGTTTAATACTGCAATAATTTTAACTAATTTTTTTTTCTATGCTACTACTTGAAAATTTTCCTCATATTGAACGGTAAATATTTTATCTGGGAAAATTGCATAGTCCGATGTCATGTTATGGCTGTGTTTATTGGATTCAATGCATCTTCACAAAGTGCTTATAAATCACAGCTTCAGTAATCTCTATTTCAGATTGCATAAGCAGATGCCAGTGTTGTGGTTCTGTACATTAACTGGTTATGATCGCAATAAAATCAATTATAAGAAATGCCATTTTGGAAGCCAGCACTATAAAGCAATTTTAACATTGGCAAGCTCCCATACCCTCCTGCTTCCACCTACAGTAACTCAAGTACAGTCATTGTCATGAAAGGTCGCATCTATATTCATAACGAAAAATTTCTCAAATAAATTAGTGCTGAACATAAAGCATGCACCCAGCTTACTGACAGATTATTAAAAGGCTGCTCTCGCCAGAGGGTGCTTATCTTAATCTGGGGCACAGCACTTCAGATGTAAGCAAAGGGGTAGGAGCATCACTGGATACAACTTTTTTCTCTTGCAAACACAAATAACCTGTACATCTGCATTTAAAACACAATAAACAAACACAAATAACCTGCACATAACCTCATTTATCTGCAAGAGACAGTGTTGACTGGAATGACATCTCAGCAACTTTGAAAGCATTTCTGCTCCATATGTGAGGTATAAGTATCACCTCTAACAGCAAGGACGTGAAAAAAAAAAAGTTTGTGTAGCATTATATAAAGCATTATATAAAGCTGGATTAGAGACTTTGAAATAAACTCCCTCCACAGGCCTCCTGACCAATTTATAAAATGAATTTCAGTTGCACTAGGGTTATAATCATCAGACTTCCCTGCAGGCAAAACAGAGGTTTACTTTTCCATGCCTGTTGCTGAGCCAAGTTCAATTCCTTGATAAACCTTCACAACACTGTAAGATAGAAAGGACAAGAAATCAGGTCAGACCCAAATCTACTGTCAGCTAACATATGTTTTTGTGAAGTTGGTGTGGCTGCAGAGATTTATTTGGGCTGTCCATTGCCCCAAAACAGAATTATCAAAAAGTGTTCCTTGTACAAAATGTGTATATGAGATAGAAGGATTTTCATTATGATACTAAAGATGCTTCCATTTTCTGATTTTCTTTTTCTTTTAAATAATCTGGACTATTGTGAATTTATCATACAGTTTACATTAAAAAGTTGCATTTAGAATTACAATTATCCTGAATCTATCATTACCTTGGGTCTTGGACTAATAAAAAAGTTCACTTTTGCCCCCACAAATGTGATTAGAATGTTGACCTTCAATTCTACAAGCATCAAAATAGTGCAAGTCACAAACTTGAGAAGAACAGAAGTTGCTAGAGACTAGGCAGTTGTCTTTCTGTTAGCTGAAATTGTGTTTTAATTGGTTACATTTGCAAGACTGCTAAATTCAAGAGTGGCCATCCTCTAGTCTCTGAAGACTAGCTCTTCATTTCATTGACTAAAGTGCTCGCCCATTGTTTGGTGGTTCCATTTAAACACATTGGTCAGAGATGTACTGATGCTTTTCCAATGACAGTAGGTTTCACAATTAATTTTTCCCAATATTTGTGGCATTTTATTCATTTTGATTAAGTTCTGTATTAGATTTTGAGTTGGAAGTGTAGTAATAAACCAGGATGAAGCAAGCCCCAGTATGGTGGAGGGAAATTGTCAACCGGCACTGGTCAGTTTTCCACAGCCTTTCTTAATTCCTTGCAGTTACTGAACAAAACAGCTGGAGAACACCCCAAAGAAAATAAATCCCATGCTTGGAAGTGTAAGTCAGGGTTCAGAGTCTATGGATTTTTATGTAAGTTAAAAAGAGGTAGAAACACAGCAGCCAGAATAAAGAGCTAACAGAAGTCGAAACCCTTTTCTGATTAACATGAAATTCCCTCCTTTTAAAATCAACCGATCTAGCGGCTCGTACCATTTGCAAGGCACTTTTTGTTGTCAGTGTCAAAACCAGACCTTCTGTTTCAATTTAAAAAAAAAAAAATCAGTTCACCTGAATGTTATTCACGTTTTTTAGATCTTCCACCACCACCCGAGCCGCCCCCCGGTCAGGGTTTAAGGCAGCCCGTAGTGGCGGGCCAGCGCGGAGGCTCTGCCGAGAGGAAGGGGAGCTCTCTGGAGAGGCAGCACGCCAGCGTAGATGACACAAAGAGCTCCCTGGACCGGCCCGCTAGGACATCACTAGAGTGGCAGCGGCAAGCCCAGGAGTGGATAAGCTCTACAGACCGCCAAGAGGATTTCAGGAAAGCCCAACACAAACAAGCCTTCGGATCAGGTGTGTGCGCGCTGCACCGGCCAAGGCGAGGCAGGCGGCTGCTGCGCCCCTCTGCTGAGGGGCTCCGTGCCTGGCAGGGCTCTAGGGTCACCCCAAACCTCTCTGGGAGAGCACTGGTGAGGGGCAGGCTGGAAAATGAGGAAAGGCAAAGGGAAAGGAGAGCTTGCGAGCCAGCCATCTTCCCTCCTGCGACAACGAAATCTCATTAGCGCCTGACTCGGTGCGCTCCTTGCAATGTTTTGGAAATTATTAATGTTCTCAAGCGTAGTGCTAGAGAAAGTAGGAACAGTTTCAGGCCGGCAGGGAAAGAGAGATTTTTAGAGCATCTTTTGTTAAATGTATTTGTCTGTACATATAGAGCCATATTTTCCAGTTCTTTCAACCTGCTTCCGAGTTGGCAGCAGTTTTTTTACACGTCTGCAAGAAGGCTGATCCTCCTGAGCTACTGACATTCCTTTGAGCTGTATTAAAATCCCTCTCTTCTCTTTATTCAAGGATATGACAAAGTAGCATTCATCTCTTAAGCCCAGCAAGATGCCAGAGCAGGTTTTCACCTTCATACAGGACCTGCATCTTGCCCCAAGCTGACTTTAGCACCTAAATGGATTTCAGATGTGCACAAATGTGTACAGGAGGTGATGCTGGGCTGGAGTTGTATTTCTACAGTATTCACAGTTTTCCTCTCTCAGCCTGACCTCAAGTAAAAGCTGCTGTTTCATCCTAGGGCATTTTCCTTAACCCATTAATCACCTCATCCCAGTGCAGTGCTGATTGGAGTGATACAAGAAGACAAATAAGATTTAAACAAAAAATTATACTGTGTGTGAAGTTTTTTGTAGGGTTACAGTTTCTTCATTTATGTATGTAGCTCCCACAGTCGCACTAGAGGTGCTCTTATCATCTGTATTTTTCTTGATTTTATTCACTCTTAAAGCTCCTTGTTAGTCTAACACACTAATACCATTTACGTACTAAAATTAGAATAGTAGTGTGCAGAAAAATCTGTCATGGGGACAGGATTTACTGAATAAAGTCCTCCTAGGAAAATACTGCTACCTGTAATATTTCTGGTAAATATTTAAAATGCAATCCTTATTTTAAAATATAACAATAATGGTAGTGTTAAAACCCTCTAATATGTTGGCTGCATAAACAAGTGAGTGGCTGTTCATGTTCTGAAATTGCGATGTGAAGTCACAGTTTAAAAATAGTGTGTGGAATTCATGCTGCTTGGTGAAATGGCAATGTTAATTGCAATTTAGAAGATGCACAAACACATAGAAAATAGCCCAAATATACTCTACACTTCTCATTTTCTTGGAAGTTATTTTTAAGGATGCTTCTCTGACCTGCTTAGAAAGAAGTCCCTTCTTTTTCCTCTGCCTCACAAGTGTACAAATAGAATTTGTCATTTGTTCTGTGGTGCAGAGCTTATACAGTAGTAAACTTCCCATCCCGCAGGGCATGCATTTATCTGTCCATAAATAAAGAGAATTTGATCTTGACACTTCCAGTGCCCTACGCTGAAATGGTTACAGGTATCCTGTTCTTGTCAAATTCAGGACACCGAGAGCAAGTCCATATCCTTTATGCATAAAAAAGGAGGACTCTAGGAGATGTTATGAGTTTATCCTGGTGTGAGGAGTTCATAAAGTTTGTGCACAAGATGGGCCAGGGCTTCCTGTCTCTCTGTCTGCATTCTCATTCCAGCCTCTTGCACTGCAGCTTTCTTGCTCTGCATTCCTGTCTCTGGTAGATTTTAAAAAGGCTACTCTTGGGCGTGGTGCTGGTTTACATCACTAAATTTGGGTGTTTTAATAATATTAATTGTGCTTCTTCCCCTTTCCTTTATTAAAGCTATGGGTCTTTGGAAATCCACTCTGTCCCAGTTTTCAATACATTTCCAAAGAAAAGTTATTCTTAGCTGTCAGCTTCCAGAAAATAGGTAATTTACAACTTAGGGGGTTTCATTCAGATGTTACCAAACTGTGAGTGAAATTTTGAAAGCAAGACCTTTAGTTTGAAGTTAAATAGAATAAAAATACCTGAGTCTGTGATCTTTATTTCCACTGGTTGCTTTCAAGATAAACAAGATCACTGAGTTCCTGGCAGTGGCTTAATTGTAGAACTGGAGTCAAACCACATCAAATATGACATTCTCAGCTCCCCCTCTGACAAAAATGGTGCTAGATCAGGTTACAATCGTTTTGATAACAGGATAAGACTTTTGTTTATTTTCTGAGTTATAGAAGCTTTGTTACACACACATGTCCTGATTTCACAGAGGCTAGAACTATATCTTCAAATTAATGGCTCAGTATTTCAAAGAGAAAGGCACCAGCAATGCCTCCCCCTGTTCTTTGCAGGCCTGGACATGGGGCATTCTTTGGAGAGTTTAATAAATGTGAGCCCGTTCTCAGGACTGGAAACAATTACTTTTCATAGGCTAGAATGTTGTGTAAAACCAAGCCTTTATTTTGTGTCAAAAATTCCTTATTTTATGGATTATGTTTATTTCTGAGGGCACAACAGATAATTTAACATACCATATGCTCTATAATGATAATGCATTTTATATTTATTCGTGGTTGTTTTTCCTCAATATTTCATTGAACCCGAAGGAGGCCTTATCCTGAGTCCACAAGCTAGAAAAACAAATCAATTGACTATATATGTCATCTTCCAACTCTTTTGCAATGCTAGTGACTTTTGTTTTCATCCTTTAAAAATGTACCCAGCTTTCTGCTAAACTGATTTATGCTGTTTGCTTTATTACTGCCTTAATGCAAACTGTTCCATATTTTAGTCAGCTTTTGGAAACCAGGTTTGCACCTGACTCTATTGTTAGGTCTTGATGTATAAAAAAACAAGTAACATAATTTAGGAGAGACTGTGGCTGTTGAAAGCCATTTTACAGTGTCTTTCAAGCATTTCCTTTTATTTTAGCAAGGACAGCACACAGTCATAGCACAAAACACTGATAATGCTTTTATATCCTGCAGCACAAACATTCTGGTCCCTTGGGCAAGGCCAGAGGGGGATACTTTGGCACAGAAAGAAATCAGCTGCCTGCCCTCTTCTGCAACAGATTTACCTAAAAAACAGGCTCAGTTCAACAGCAGCTCATGTGGTGAATCCCCACATCCTACCCTCTTGTGGCAAATAATGAAATCTTGAGTTTCTTCCACTAATTTGTTCTTGTTTAGCACTTCTCTAAGTTAATTGTGCCTCTACTGCAGTCTTTGCAGAGGCTTCAAGCTTGTGAATAAAAATGGCTTTATCTCCTCTTTCTTTCCAACCATTCCCACCTACTTTGTCTGTGTTCCTGCCTTCTGTCAAAGAAAGTCCATTTCTCCTCAAAAGGTTGCTTAAGAGTGAAGACAATTGGAAAATCAAAATAAAGAAAACCCTTTTGGCCTAAACTCATTTTGAAAAAAAGCAAGATTCAAGCAGTAGAAATCCCACTGATTTCAGAAGGGATGATGCTGTGCTTGAGGTTAGGTATATATACTCATATTCTTTCTTGAATCAAACTGTATTTAGCAAGATCTCTTTCTTCAGCTTCTGAGATGGCAAAAGGGGATCATACAAAGCAAAGAAATAAAATAGTGCTTCTGTTTCAGTGTTAAATCAGTGCTGCTGCTATGCTTCTTAGATTTGGATTATTACATCAATATCTCCAGGAAACTCTAATCAGAAGTGATGTTTTGTTTTACTTCATGCTATATGAAGACATACAGTCTTATTCCTTTTTGCCATTAATCCTGCTCTTATAAGCAGTTCATTATTACAGGTCTTCACAGAAAAAGAATCCAAGTGAGCAAAAGTAAGCCTTTTGCTCATAATGGAACATGAAACAAGCTGCAGGATTATTTATCCACTCCAAATATTACAACTGCAATGTATAATACAATATTTTCCAATGTAATTCAACACCAGTTTAAAAAAAATTGTCAGTGTACTTTCCATCATTAGAAATTACTGAGTTGCTGGAAGCTAATTAAATTAGCTGATATTGTAGTTCTTTATCTGAACTGATTGAGGTAATGTTGCCATAATTTAAACCAAAGAAAAGGAAAAAGCACATTTATGTAGGCTTGAAGCAAATATCTAATCATAGCTTCATTGTTTTGGAAATTGCATGTTCACCTATTTTTATTAAAGTATCTATGATTCATAATCTCTTATTCATAATGAATCTAGACTTTTTATAATTAATACAAACTGACTTTGGAGTTCACGAGGAAGCAAGATTTAAATTCATACTGGCTTCTCTGTCCTTGGGATACAACACTTGTGTATTTTCTTAGGTAAAATTGTTATGCTGTAAAGCAAGATGAAGATATGAATGAATATGATGTGCATAAATGCATAGCTTGTTTACTCCTGCTTCTAGGACTTTATTGGTATTTATTTTGCTTTGTTTTGCTTTTCTAGAAGAGGCACTCGTACCGTATAGTAAACCCAACTTCCCATCCCCTGGTGGCCACAGCTCTTCAGGAACATCTTCTTCTAAAGGATCAACTGGACCTAGAAAAGGTGAAGTCTTGCGAGGAGGTCACCAACGCAATGCCAGTGACCTTCTCGATATAGGCTATGTGGGATCAAACAGTCAAGGACAGTTTACTGGTGAATTATGTAAGTTTACCTCCAGCTCCAGTTAAAACTCTCAAATAGATAAAAGAAAAGAATTATAAATCTGTTGTGAAGGGAGTAGGAAGTTATGTGTGATAATCAGATTAGGCTTTATCCAGATCTTGCCTTTTGAGGAGTATTTCGTGTGATGGCAAACAAATGGCCTTCTGTTCCTTGCTTTGGACCAGTTCAAACCTGTATAAGCCATGCCAAAGTTATTTCCATGGTACATCTCTCAGTGTGTAATGCTAGTGAGGCATGGGGAAAATTGAGAAAGAATTCTAATAACTTAGATTTTTTTTTTTTTTTTTTGCAAAATGTAGTGTGCTTGTCTTGGAGATGCCAATGACAGATTTCCTCAGCCTTCTCCTTAATTTCCTGTTGCTTGATGAGAAGTATTCTCTCAGATGGAGGTCTTCTTTTCTTGATTGTGTAACCCAGTTTTTCAGTTTTATATCTCCACCCTCTTCCTCAGCATCCTAGCACAGGGAAATTGTTTTCCAAATTTGTTTTCTATTATCACGCAATATCTATCAAACTTTGTATAAAAACACATTGATGCTATGTTGGTGCTGGCAGTACCAGCTGCCCAAAGGCTTGATCCTGTTGTTTGAAAAAGCACATCAAAACCCCGGCATGCTCGGGCATCCTGGTGTGTTTAATAAACTTATTAATGGTAATAAAAGCAGTGGAGCTGTTGGCATGTCTGCATCCTCTTGCTGCAGTCAAACCCTCAGCACCTCCTGGCAGTTACTGCCCCATAGCTGTGGGAGAGCTAACAGTGACCCATGAGCACTGAAATGTGCAGTCTCAGATATGGTGTTGGTAAGTGCTGAATTTTAGCATCCCTCGCTTTTCATCTCGGAAGCAATTAACCCTGTTCTCACAACCGATTGAATATGCATCCTGTGCTGCAGTAATATTGCCATAGGCTTTATTTTGTGTGGTTTGTTACAACCTCTTTCTCTCTCTTTTGTTTCTCTCTATAGAGTAGTTGAGAAGATACATTGCAAGCTGCTCTGATGGACCATCAGGTCTGAACTCATGGAAGTGATGACACTAAACAGTGCAATGAACATTTTCTTTATTTATGTACTATTAAAAGAACTGTAAATGCAATGTAAAGACACACAGCCACATATCCCACAGATACTTTACTTGTGTTCTTCTCTTTAATACACCATCCACCTTAAACTATTCCTTGTCAGGAGTATATAAAAAAAAAGAAAGAAAAAAAAAATCACCCTCCAGGTTTAAAAGGATTTCCTTCTGTATATAATTTCTTTTGTTGCATTGCTATGCAAGCTCACCTTCTTTTTAGCTATGTTCATACTCATGTCTGTTTTTACTGGTCTGTTGTACTATATGTGAATTAATAGGCTGTGGTGCCATATATTAACTTTTAATTGTGTAACTTTTATGTTTAAAGTTTGCACTGCAATTTTATTTGGTGATAAGCACAAAACTCTACTCCTCATGACATGAAGAAAAAAGAGACTGAATGTGTGAAGTAGGTTTACGTCCTGTAAGCTACTTTGGATAACGCTGTATGTAAAGGAGTATGTTAGGTGGTTTTCCATTGGAGTGTGGAAATGAGAAAGTGACAGGCAAAACTGATGTCAGTGAAGACATTAGAGACAGATTTAAACCTTTTAAGCAAGCAATTTAAACCTTTTAAAAGCAAGCAACATATTTGCTCTTCCTATTTAAGAAGGGGTCAGAAGATGGAAGTGTGAGATTAAAGAGTGAAAATGAAAACTAAAGGTAGCATGAGATGGCCTAGACCCTTTCACTAGAATGATACCCTTAGTATGTGCTTTTAGCCATCCCATGCCACTAAGTAAAGGGGAAGAAAACCAGACCTTGCTACAAACAAAAGAACTTAAGGTGTTTCACTAAAGCTGTTTTTATTTTGCAGTTTTAAAACAATTATTACCATTAATTTCTCTAGCCTGAAATATAGGACAGAGATTTTTCAGGAGAAATAAACCATATAAACACAAGGGATACCTAGTGAGAAGATAAGAATGCAATCTGTTGTTAAGACATACTCAGGCTGCTTCCAAAAAATTGAACTTTCAGAGTATCTTATTTCATCTTTCCAATACATGTACAGTATGATAGAGGATAAAGCTGCACCACTGAAATTCATGACATTAATTGTTTTGATGCAGTCTACACAACCCTTTCTGTCCCATACCTGAAATCTGCAAGAGCTGAAATTGGATCCACTAAATTTTTAGTAAAGTGTTTAGTGTTTTGAAGGAAAGCAATGGTCAAATTATTTTTGGCTTGCATTAAGTATGTTTCTGGCAATACAATACATCCAAAAAGTTGGATATAAGCAAAGGAAATCTTTGACTTGTGTTTTAGTGAGTGGCTTCAAACTATGATGAGGAAATAACGCATGTTTATACACTTTTTGAATAAACCAGACTCTGTAAGTGGACATTAATGACAGCATCCTGTCTCTTCATTAATTTTCATGGCTTTGTCCAAGTCTTCTTTACCTCTCAAATCTCAAAGAGTAAATTCTCAAGCTTTTCTTAGAATATTGTGTGTGGCTAACCCACCCATTACTTTGATGCTTAATTTAAATATTGCATCTTACAGCTTATTTCTGTCAGTTATCTGACCATGAACACAAGTTTTCATTTAATACCCTTTTCATATAACCAGTCTATGTTGTTTTATATTTTGCCTTGGAGCTCACCAGTATTAAGAACACTTTTTGTCATGGCAGAATTTTTAAAAAGTGAATTACGATGCTAAATATGTGTTGCTTTTCATTTCATTAACTTGTTCCATGATAAGATAAAACACTACAGCCATCAACTATAACTCAGCACTATTGAAAATTGAAAAATGCTAGTTAACTCCCTTATGGTCAAGACATGTTATTTAGCAAGTTACGAACAAAAAAACTTGAGGAAAAATGTATTAATTTATTTACATATGTGACCAATGAGTATGTGCCCTTTTTGTGCTTGTTAAAACACTACAGTTAAAAACATAACTTAAAAATGTGCAAAAATGTTCAAGCAAGATAAAGAATGCAGCATAATTACATATGCATGGTTTTTATTTTGTTATTACCATATGAAGAGAAGACTATTCATTGTACAATTCAAACTTAATTCTCTGGAAAATGTTTAACTCAGTCACCAATAGTTGTTTTTTCCCCCTTTAATTCAAAAGCTTGTGCTGAGCTTTGGTGGAACACCTTACTATTCAAAATTCAGTATCATTAGAGGTTGATAAAGCCATTCCGATTACTTTCAAATATGTGTTTTATCTCTTCCACTGGAAAGTAAATGTGTGTCAGTATTAAAGCTGTTCAGTACCATGATATTCACTAACTTGTCCATCTGCTTCTGTACATTTTTGTTCATTAATAATTTGCTTACAATATTGCATAAGGTGTTGTTGTGTATGGCAAAGTGTCTCCATTATCTTACAGGTGATGTCTCTTCTTTTTTTTTTCTCTCTCTCTTTTCTATACACTGTACTTCCAATGAACCACAGTACATATTTTTTAAAATGCCATTTAATTTACTATTTTAAAAGAAGTATTCTTCTTTTTTAAAAAAAATGAAAACATTTATTGTGAATAATGTGTTTAAAGAAAAGAGATGGTGTGGCAGCACTTAGAATTGTTTTTTAATTTTTTTTAAACTGTTTATTGGCTACAGTTTGTTCATGAAAAAGTATGACCTCTTAATGTGTTTCATTGGTATTGTTAGTGCAGCAAAGTTTAATTGGCATAAGAAGTTGGTTAATAGTACTGTTGAAGTGTGTATTGTATATTTACTGGGGAAAAAAATAAAACATATTCACATTTCAAATCTATGTTTAAAGGCCTTGAGTAAGGAGTCAATATGTGAAAACCCAAACAGGGAAAATCAGGCAATAATAACATAGACTGAGCTATAATCATCACTGTCCACTTACAGGTGACAAGGAACATTTTATACACTGTTTTTTGAACTAAGCTACAAGCCAGTGGTAAACACTGCCTGTCCTAGGGGTTTGTGTGTAATGTCCTGTCTTTACTGGAACAGTTGTACCACTGTAATCACACAGATACGGCTATTCCAGTGAATATTCTGCTGTAGCTGTGTTCTCTCAGTGTGGGGCAAGCACTGTGGGGGCACAGCTGGCTCTGCTGGAGCAGTGGATGTGTGAAACCTGGGCTGAGCCCTCAGATCTGGGTTTGGTACTGGGGCAGCTACTGCCAACCCAGTACAGGACACCCCAAAACCTAGGAATATGTGCTAGGTCAATCATTCTTGATTTTTACACTAAATACATGCTCAATTTTAAATGCAGGAGGGCTGAAGGACCAAATAATGAATTGTTCCATGTGCTTCAGTGGTGTATTGCTGTATGGGCAGCCATTTAGTGATGCAAGGAACAGACATTTCCCTTTTGGATATTTCCTCTTTTTTTATTTTATTTCTCAAGTACATATGCAAGTCAGTAAACCTTTAGAATACCTTTAGGTTGTCACCTGAAATGCAGCAGAAACACCATTCCTTGGGAAAAGCACTAAAGACAAGGTGCATGGAGTGTTTTTCAGTGTGTTAATTTAACTACACGCCAGTGGAAAAGGAAGATGTGACAGTTTGAAATAATTTTGTGCTGGTTTATGCTTGCCTCAGCCCATGCATTGCCAGCCACGAGAAGAGGTGTGTACTGAGGCTGAGACAGAGTCCTCACAACTGAAAGAGGAAAGGGAATAGGGTTGGGGGAGATTTTGGCAGGAACTTTTATTTAAAAAAAAAAAGAAAAAAATTACAGGCAGCTCCTTTGGCTTGTCTACAATTTATGCAGTTTGGGGTTTTTTTTATGGTTAATGGCCTTGTGGAGTTTTAGCAGGGGAATTAGAAAGAAAAAAAAAGTTGACCTTCTTTTGTAAAGGCTGGGGGGTACTTGTTTGCTAAGGGAGGATTTTTTAATTTCATTTTTGATTTTTTAACATATGGTTTGTGTTCCATCTATCTGGAATGCATTAGCTAAAAAAATAAATTGTTTTTCAAAACCATGTGGGCAGCAGACAATTCATTTAGGAGGCACATTGAAATAGCAGGAAAAAGGGAAAAATTAATACTAAAATAAGGAACATGTACTGGTTTAGAAACAGCCAAGTCCACCACAGTTTCACATGCAATTTTGAACAGTATGAATATATGTATAAACTAAATTGCTTTTGGTTTCCATACCAAAACAAATTACCCAAAGTCCATAGGAGGCCTAGATCCTCAGGACACTGAATGTGGTGCTTTGTTTTAAATCTGTGGTGAATCCAAGCTGGTGAGAGGGGAGAATGCTCGGGGTTGTACGAGCCCCCAGCCCTGGCTGCTCACAGTCCAGGCAGTCTCCAGCAGGGAAGCCCTCGTGGCTTTGGGCTCAGTGGGTTCCAGTGGATCCCAGGCAGGTCAGCATGCAGAGGAAAGTCACTTCTGTGGAGTTTTCAGGGCAGGGAAGGTCTTCAGTGCTTGTGGCACCACAGTGGTTTTCATTGAGCTCCCTTAGTCAGGCGTGTCTCACATTTTGGGATTGCCCTCCCCAGCTGTCTGTCAGTGCTGTCCTGCTGTGGTCTGTGCACTCAGTGCTGATGCTGTTCCCTGGATCTGGGATGTCTGGCATGGAGGCTGCAGGAGCAGAAGAGCCTTGGAGGTGCTCTGCATGCACTGAGTGGCTGCATACATGGATAACTGCTTTATTAATTCAGTGGGACTGGGGACACAGGAGAGCAGTGGCACCAAACACCTGCTCTGCTGTGTCTGGCTTGTTCCCCCCTGCTCTTCAGGGCTAAGCTCTTTCCTGCCAGCACTCCTCCACCCAAATAACAGATACAACTCACAGATTTCCCATGGGACCCACAGGAGATGTAGGGCCATGCCCATGTGCACACTGGACTGGTTATTTGGGGAGAAGTAGCTCTGGGTTCCACAGCTGGTGTGAGGGCTAGATTCCTCTTTGGCCTGACTTTGTTTAACTGTGTAGCTCATGCAGGAAGGCCCAAGCAGAAAACAGCTCCCTAGAGCAGAGCTCAGCGTTGCAGCATCTCTCCTGGTATGTGGCTCCTTATTCAGTCTGTTGTAGGCAGCCCGGGGTTCACTGCTGAATTCTCACCACACCCTGAGGGCTCAGGTGGCTTATGCTGACATCTGGGTAAAGTGAGGTTGTTCCTCTTGCTTTAGCAGAAAGGGGAAAAGAAAACAAACAAAAACCAAAAAACGCCAAAACTTAAACCTTTCACTTTAACACAAAACTTTTAAAACAATGCTGAAAAATCTTAGAAAACAGGATTTCAGGTGTATATTTGGCAATTTTTAAAAATTTTTCTTGGTATTTTGTTTTGGATACCATTGAAATGATCCATTTGGTATTTTTCAGAGCTGTAACAATGTCCCTGCACCCCCTTCCCACCCCCTGCGTTTTCCAGTACTTATCTTTCATCTGTAAAAAAGTTATGGTAGAGAATAATGACATTTGTGTACTTACATTGTTCTAACTTTAAGCAACAAGGTGCACAGTTGCATTCAGTTCAATTGATCAAAGCCAGATGGGCACAAAATATTTGTGGGGTGTTTTTTTTTCTAAAAAGGCCTGCTACTATTTGTGCTGATATTTGTTCCCCATTTATGCTGATCAGTGCATCTTTTGCCTTCAAGGATGCCATTAGTAATTCTCCTTTGTGTTCAAAAGCAGGAATCCATTGTGCAGCACTTGGAGAGCCACTCGGATGCAGGTAAAGAATATAACAGCTTGAGCAAGTGCTAATTAGAACCAATTAAAGTTAATTGACCTCCTTTGGCAGTAAAATGCATAATAGAACTTGCTCTGTCCTTGCAAAATGGAGATCTTGCCTCTAAGCATAAGAGTGAAGCAGGGTTTCCTGTAGCAGCCCGTAGTAATTATGTGGGTATAACAACCAGGAAGCTGCTTGCTACAATTTGTTCTAATAACTGAGCTCTACTGTATCAGGGCAGCACAACAAAAGTGAGATTTCTGCTCCAGCCTATCTAAAAACCTAATTTTTACAGAGTAAATGAGCATCCCAAGATACCGATACTAATCTCTAGGAATGAGTTGGCAGAAAAATAGAGTCCCTTTTATAGATAAGTAATGGTGTGAGCATCAAAATAAAAGGCAGTATTATGCCTGCTGGTTGGAAATAGCCCTGATGCTCAGAGGTTGCACCTATCCTGGGCAGTGGGGGAAGCTCTGGCAGGCCTGCTCTGGTGCTTTGTCTGGGTGAAGGAGCTGCCCACAGGTCAGTGGAGCTCCCTGCTGAACCTTGCCATGAGGTTGCCTTCTGCAGGCTTCTGTTGGAAAAGGGGCGCTGGCATCCATCCAGCTGAGGTTTGTGCTGCTGCAGGACTACACCACTGCCATGGGCAATGCTGTGGGCATGGTCAGAGGTACCCCAAATTAAAAGAGAGAAAGAGCAGGGGAAAGAATGAAGGGTAAGAAATGCAAAATTGTATGAGTTCAAAAGCATCAGTGGTGGGTGCTATACTGTACATCGCTGTGAAAGGTTGAAAAGCCATTTTTATTAGTAAACCAGAATTGATCCAGTTTCCATGACCATGCTTTGATGACTTTTTGCTTGGCAGGAACTGAATGCGACTGATTTTGCTGCTAACTTGGCCTTACTATGAACAGCAATAAAGGTGTTAGTCAGGTGGGGACTTTGATGTGACCAGTAACATCACTCTCCCTTCAGGGAATGTTCTGTGCTGGCTTGTTAATGAATTTCTTTCCTAATGAGTATCATTAAAAACCCTTTGATTAGCTATTTGTGTGAATGCCCTTCCTTTTTCCTCCAAGCTGCTGCTTGCACGAGTGGCAGCAGGATTTTGCCCTAGGGCAGAAAGCACGCTTCTCTATTCTTCACCTCATGAATACAAGTCTGAGGCAAACAGCAGCGGGAAAGAGGGTGAAAAGAAAAATAAGGAAAAATAAAAAACCACAACCTCACAGATGAGTTGAAGTTATTTTCTACACATGTACAACCTGAGCAGGCACCAGCATTCACTGTCATTAGGGGAAATGAAGAGCAATAGGTGGTGATGTTGAAGCATGCAACAATAATTTACATACACCTCGAGTGCCAACAGGCAGAGAAACAAATAAAGCTATAACCTGGGGAAAGGGAATGCCAGAGAATAAATGGACCGCAACGAGCAAACAAAAAATGCCATGTCATAAAATGTAGCAAAAAGCCTGGAAAACAAAATTAAAAACAAAACAAGGCATTTCAGATCCAAGGCACCTTAATGAGATATTGATGGCACAGAAATTGCCTACTCCTATGCAAGACAAAAGAAGTCTGAGAAACACAAAAACAATTAGGAAACAGATTTGCCCATCTAAGGTTTAATAGAAAGAGATGTGGCATAGCAGAGTACAATTAATCACCAATTGCCTGAAACACTTTCCCAAGCTACTGCAGACCTGTCTCCCCTGCTCCCAGTCTTAAAATGACAGTCACCCAGTCCAGTTTGTATTTAAAATAAACCTCTGCCATTCCTTTCCCAGTCCCTCAAATCTCCCAATGAACTGCATACACTGATAAATATATATTTTATATTTACTCTGGTATCACAGACTTCAAACTACCTTCAGTCTACCCACCCCCTTCTTCCTTCTCTTTTCCCACCAGGCATAAACTTCATCTGCATATTTTCCACCTTGTTGTTAGGCATATAATGAGGCTTTTCTATTTTTGTCCTCCTTTGCCCAGAAAACTGTCTTAGCCACGTCACACTCAGGGATGTATAAAAGTTCACTTCATATTAGAGCTCTGTGGAATATGAGGTTTAAGTTTAAACTAGGTCACCGGGTGCCTTTAGAGCATTTGTAACTAAGGGAGAGCCACTGATGGATGAGTCCTGATTTGAGTGGTTCAGCCCTGCATTCAGAGCCTGAGAATTCCAGGGGAATGATCACAGTTGCAGAAGGATTTCGGCCGTGTATCTCAACCTGTGTCTGCTGTGTCACACGTGGTTCCCTGCGTCAGAGTGAGCACAGAAATGCGCCTTAAAGCAGCTGGAACAGAAAGTCACTCTGAACACTGGTGACCTGCAAGTAGATCATGGGTCTGCTGAAATCTGGGGGAAAATGTTAGTCTTTCCTTTAATCAAGATGGATGATTAGTTTCCATCATATATGAGCAGATTTTTGCCCATCAAAGGACTGCCTTTCTCCTCTGTGCCCTTTGCAGCCCTGGGACACTCAAACACATTCTGATTTTCTCTACACAAATGTTTGGGTACATTAAAAACCTGTTTGGGGCTTTGAATTTCCTTCTGTTGTAGTTCATATGTTCTTTTAGATCTTTTGAGGGTTACCCAAACTCCAAGTGTTTTCAAAACACTTATCACTACGAATATTCAAAGAATAACCCTATTTATATTTTCATATACTTTGCAGTCTCCTCCAGACCCATGAAAGAGAACAGATAGGAATTTCAGCTTTTGATTGCTGATATGTTACACTTCTGATTTCATGGAGGGATTTAGG
Source organism: Pycnonotus jocosus (assembly GCA_013400435.1). Taxonomy (NCBI): domain Eukaryota; kingdom Metazoa; phylum Chordata; class Aves; order Passeriformes; family Pycnonotidae; genus Pycnonotus; species Pycnonotus jocosus. The sequence goes on along the minus strand of VWYP01026659.1, from coordinate 64,678 downwards.
AGGCATGATTTTCATAGAAACTATGTCAATTAGTTAATTGGAAACTTAACAGTAAAAGTACTAGACCTCTGAGATCTGGTAAGTACCCTTGTACTCTAGCTGAGAGTAAAACCTTTCAGCACTTGTACAACTACTTTTTGCTTAATTAATTGGATCATAGGATTACAGCATTTGCTAATATTTCTGGTAGAGTCTTCTGGGTGAAGAAACTATTTTGAAACTGATTTGATCTGATCAGAAAATAACACTTGGACCAATATATGGAATTTCTTGGGACAAGTGAATCTCACATGCCTTTATAGCAGTAGCAGCACTCTTGGGAAAAAGAAAAAAAATTTATTTTTTTTTTTAAAGAAAGAAAGAAAAAAGAAGTAAAATGCAGGTAAACCCAGTGCCCTTTAGTGAATACGTGTCATAAGCCAGGAAATGTTTGTTTTGGCGGGGATGTCTTTGTGCCTGCCCTGGCACCTCACGGGTGACACTTGGAGCTCGAGCAGCCATGGGACTGGAGGGCAAGGAGAAGAAAAGGAAAGTGAGAGGAGAATAAAAAGACATGTAGTATTTCAACAACAGTTTGCAGGACAAAAAAGAATTCTTTATTTTCTTAGACAGTTCTGTAGCACATTATGGATCTAGTACACAGAAAATCTCCTTTTACCCACAGCCCGTTCTCTTTCTTTAGATTTGGATGAATTTAAATACTTGGTCAGAAAAGAAAATTTCAGAAAAAAAATCCCTTATGTTAAAAGCCAAAACAATGGGGGCCTGTTCTCAGTGCAGGCCTCTGACTATCAATATTAGGATGTGTCAGTGAATTGATTATTGTTTGTAAACTGTTCCTAGTGCTGACATTAATAATGACAAAATGCTCTTAATTGGTCCCAGGGAACAAAAAAGAGACACAAAATTCTCCCCTCACTTTTTTTTTTTTTTTTAATGGTAAATAGATGCTTTTTTTCCCTCTCTACTACTCTACTACTCAATATTTTCATTGTAGTCTTAAGGGTGTTTTGAAGCATCTTACGCTGTTCACTTTCTTAAATCCATTTATTAAACTGAACGTTGTTGAGCATGAGGCTGACATTTGGTGGTTCTCACGCAGTTTCTAATAGCTGCAGGGTGCTCATTTTTGGAAGCAGTTTTATGATGCTACAGAATGTCTTCTCTGCTTTTGCTGGCACATATCATGCCATGTAGCTGAAGCTGGAGCTGTCAGGACAGCTAGTGTCTCTATTTAGCAGACCATTGTTTGTCATCGAACAGATATTCTTGGAGTTTTTTCAACTATAGCATTGTTGCCAATGGTTAAAATATCAAAGCTTCATAAATGACTGTGCACAGGAAGATGAATCCAGCTGGCAAACTTTCTACTTTTACGATTTTTGTAGAAGTCATCTGCAGGCGAGCCAATAATTTTCAGTCTCTGATGAAGCCTTCATTATGGAGCATCTGAAACCTTGCTGTAATGTGGATGACTTTGACATTGTATCTACAGTTAAGTGCTTGTGCATCTAGTAGCACTCATACAATGAGAATTAAGCACCACAAAGAGCCTCTGAAAATAGAGCAGCTAAATTTTCCTCTGCATTTATACAGTGTACAGGTTTAGGGAGGTTCTCTCATGTTATTTACAATGTCTTTGTCAGATTCTTTTTATTTTAATTTCTAGGTGTATAAAACCTGCCAAATGTCAGCACTTGTAACTATCAGCTCTCAATAAACACAGTCTCCAAGGAATATGAGTCATGTTGAGCACAAAAAAGTGTGGGTAATGAACAATTCCATAATGAACAACTGCAAAGGAAGGACAAGTTAGCCCAAGACACTTTCTGTGTTTGTCAGATTTAATTTGAGGTTTTGTCTGTGCACACATTCAGGAACACTTGTCACAGGTGCTCAAGACATGCAAAGAGCAACTACAGTGAGTAATAAAAAAATTGAGAATACTGAAGCCTGTATCATAACACCTGAAGCAGCCATGCTGTTGTTTCATCCATCTTCAGCATTGATTTTTTTTATTCTCAAATGAAATTGTTACAACTTTGACCTGCTAGTGGATTCTGTGATGTTGAGGACATGTTAATAACATTTTNATGTGTTTTGTACTTCTCTGCAATAGACTCAGGTTGATCTTACTTGAGGTGTAGCCAATTATCAGCACAATCCTGCTGATGAAGCCCTCCTAGATGGCTGCACTGAAAAAAGAAACCAAAAACAATAACAATTGGCCAGTGCTGCTAAAAGAAGCTGCATCTCCTGGTTCTCTTTGTACAATTTGAACTTTTCACATCTCTTCAGAAAACAATTTCTTATTAAGAAAAACAAATTAAGTTTTCCTTCAGAAAAATAGTTTGATCCGGGCATTAATTCACTGCCAGACAGGGTCTGATCCTTATCCTTTCCTACACTTTTAGCAGCATCTTACCTGCAACAGTCCCAAACAATAAGTGAGATTTGCTCAGAGTGCAATGTCTATCTCATCCTGCTCGTAAAAGCCACCTGGACCTGCCTTACTCATGTAATTCATTTTTCACACCACTGTTCTTAACTTTATTATTTCCTACCATCTGGACTGTAGCATTTTAATGTATTTTGGCTTCAGTATTCTTAATTTTCTTATCCTCAGTTTTCCTTTTTTTTTATTTTAAAGATATTATTTTGTTCTTTGACCCCCCTCCTCTACTTCTTTGCTGTTTACTTAAGGAAAATCAGAGCCTAATATTCACCCAGGGCAGACTAATTTACAGGTTGCCTGCACCTATGTACCTGTTAAGAGACCTGTTGCCACTTTTACAGGTATATCTGGTATATGTTCAGATGTCCCTTCCTTAGGTAACTCGTGTGATGTGAAAAATCCTGGCCAAATAAAATTCTGACTTTGAGAAGCTTTTTCACATCTCCTTGACAAGCCTATCTCCTTTTGTGATATGTTGTATTTACCAAGTACAACGCAGCTAGGAACAGTTTCATGTTTTCTCTTCCAAAATTTTCCTTCAAGTACAAAAGTTCTACCAGGAAATTCAATAAACAGCATCAGCCTCTCTGAGCGTGCATCCACACAGCCCGTGAGGGATTTGGGATGGCTTGAGTTCAACACACAGCTAGTTAGGGAGAGACAGAACATGGCCAGCATCCTCACTCAGCTGTAGCCATAAATCATCATACAACCTGGCATTGACAAATTGATCTTGGCCTAGAGCATCCAGGAGCTTTGTGAGAAACCTGGCCAGGGCAGGGGCTCAAACATTAGCAGCAGGCATCCTGGGATATGCTTTCAAACTTCTCTGTGGAGGGGGAATATGTAAACAATATGCTTGGTAGGCAGATTTCCAGGAAAATCTATTGAAGTTTTTAATTTCTCTTCAATTACTTTTCCTGGAATTTCCTTCCAGTTCAGTTGCTATCTCTGTTGGCCAAAGGAGCAGGAGCAAGGTGGATCTGGGGTGATAATCAGGCTCATCTGTCAGCACTGATATGAGAGAAATGGCAGGCCAGTTGTAACTGAGTGCATCAAACCTGGCTGTGAAAGGGTAACCAGCTCGCCAAACTTTGCTGAAAATGATGAGGTTTTTGGGTGGCTGCTGTTTAGCTTTTGGGTAGCCTTAATTTAGGCTGCTGGTAGTTAGAAAGCTGCTCTAATCTGACTCCGAGGCTGAGTGGCTGTCACATATGGTAAATCTCCACAGAGACTGAAAATAAGCTGAGAATTAACGAGCTGCTAATTTCAAGACTGATGTCTCTTGAATGTCTTCTTATTTTTCCTGAGATTTTTTCCCTTATCCCTTCTCTCCCCCTCCCCAGTCTTACCCTTTCCTTTATACAAATTCCTCATCTCCCAAGCAGCCACTGCAGCACTTTTCTCTTCATGTTCCTGTGTGTGTACAACAGAGCTTAACCTGAATGGTACAAGGAGGCATTTTGGTATCTTAATCTACCAGCAAGTGATTGGCACAACTGGAGGGCTGGGGGCCACAGCCCCAGTAAGCTATTCTGGGAGAAAATGGCATCAACTTTGTCCATCAGAACACATTTCTTATCAATTAGTGTCATTGAAATGCTGCTTTCTGAATATTTTAATGTTCCTGCTAGCTGCCAATCTCTGTTTGTTCGCTTTAGCTTTCCCCCAGATTCTTTAGTACATCTTCCAGTCTTCTCTTCTATGGAAGTTTTTCCTTCTCTTTCTAATTTTATGATTCTGCTTTTGCCATTCTGCCTGCCCTCTACTAACCTTCTTCTCTGCTTTATCTAGGATTTTCAACTCTCATCCTACTCTCCAACACCAGCATTCCCACCATCTAATTTTCCAAGATTATTCCTTCCTCCATCTGCATTGCTAATGTGAAATTCACTATTTTAAATATGTCATTCTAATACATGAATAGCTAAATCTCTGAGCATGCACAGAGAAACTAGATGTCTTCAGAAAAATGAGAATCAAATTCACTTGACTATTAATGCGACTGATAGCCCTGTTTTATCATCTACCCAATTTCTGCTTGCAACAAAACCTTAAAGGATTTTTTTACACTTTGTATGTAGGTGTACAACCATATGAGAGGAATTAAGAACTTGCTAAAAACATACCAGTTCTTTAAAAAGTCTTGTAGGAAAACATCAATCTTTTTGGGGGGTGGCAGGCAGAGCATGCTGGTAATGCCTATTTCTTTTTTGTAATCTCCATGGTGCTGTTACAGAAAGATTTAGAATGGTTTGCAGTCCTATTGGCTGGGTAGTGTAAGATGTGAGTACAGTAAAACAGTATTCTTTTTCCTCATTAAAGTATTATGAGTTCACTTTGACATAAAATCCATAAAACATATGGATTTGGGGAACTCTGAATCATTAATAACACAATGGCTTTTTTGTGGAATAAACATAAGGGACAGATGAAGTGGAAATTAAATGTAATTGAAAAAGAAGTGAATTTTTGCTAAGATAATATACCTTACCAGTATGGTTTAGTCTACTGGTTTGAGGGGGAATTGAGAGGCTATCTGGGTGCTGGATATAAAAAAGCTGGATCTCCTTCTCTTTGTCCCATGTGCCAGATCTTTCTTCTTCACTCCCACTGCCTCCCCTTCCAGATCCTGTGGGGTTTGTGCCAACTGGCCTAAGTTATAGAAATGCTTCCTCTTCTGATTTTTGCTGCTTGGATGCTGAAAGGTAAGCCTCCTTGGTGCAAAGATAAACAAAATCAATCACAGCACAGAGATGCTGTGTTCTCATTTTCCCTTTTCCAGCATGAGATAATGGTTTCTGTGCAGACTGGAACCACAAGATTGCATTGACAGTTTCTGGGGTGCTCTTGTCCTCTGGCACTGCTGGCTGGGAACACAGAGCTTTCACAAGCAAATCTTCATTTCCATGAGTTATTTAAATAATCTGCTAAAACTTCTTATATAAGTAGGTAATGGGGTTTTTTTTGACCATTTTTTTTCTTGGGAGCTACACTGCTGAACTCAAAAATTGGGTGGATTTGTTGCTGGTATTTGTTGTTACATCCATTGCCTTATTCCAACCCTTCTGAAAAGTCCAGTATTTCAGATGTCTGTATTGCAAATTGGTGGGCAAGTGTTTTCTATGACACCAAACTGGTGAAATGGCAGGTGAATGGTTTCACAGAGTAGATTACAGACTGGCAGCACTGTGTGGAAGGCTGGCAGAGTTACAGAAGTAGCCAGCTGATATTCACAGCATCATTTACCAATAGCAGATGGGATCAGGTTAAACTGGGTACCTCAAACTGATTTTGGTCAAAGTTATACCACAAATGAATCCCAAATCATGAAGCTAAAAGAACATTATATTACTAAATATACTTTATTATTTATCAAAAACATACGTTCTGTCTAATAGATATCTGAATAATATATGAATACACCAGCATTTTACAAAAATTCACAGATAAAGTATGCAACAAAAATTGTTGCTCTCTGTTGTTCTGCTGTCAAGATTATCACTAACAAAAACATATGGAAAAGAGCTTTCACAACCTGAGTAAAATTTATATTTTGACAAAATAATGCTCCTTGAAGCAGGTTTCATGAACCAATAAAGAAATCCATGGATGTGTGAATTATAGAATTACCTGTTAAATGAAAAATAAATACTAGAGGCTTGGGGGAACATTATGTTTGGTGTCATTGTCTGATAAATCTGGTTTAAAATGTAAAAGGATTTAAAGAGATCATTACTTAGGCTAGGATTAGTAATAAATAAGCAAAAGCTTTTTTTGCTAAAGCCCTAGGTGAACAATGGCACTTGAAAATGAAACACTGGCAAGATGCCCATCTCCTCTGGGAAAAGATGGGAGAGCCAGCAGTTCCTCTTTGTAAGCAAACAGCCCACAGAGCACCAGCATCTTCCTGGTGCATTAAGAGCGTGTCAACAGGGCACACTTTTTGTGTGGTTTTGTGATTACCTGCTTAATCATAAGTGATGGTTAAATTCAGAGGCAAATACAGGGCTGCTGCATTTTTTTTTCCATCTGCTCTTTGAGGGTCGTATGTTTGCATCTAAGCTCATTTTTCCCCTCATCTGTGTGTGTTTGGTTTTGGTTTCTTAATTTCCTCTTCCCAACGTGTCTCGCAAGAATGAAAATATTGAAATGAGACCACAGACTTTAAGAACTGATTTTTCTGCCACATGTTTTTAATTTTTTTAAATATATGTCTTACTGGAACCAGACACATGCCAGCACAAATACACACACACAGAGGGCAGAATTTTCCTACTGCAGTAGTTCTGGCACAAGACACTTGCAGAGCTCCTCATAATGATCTACCTGAGTGAATGGGGTGAGGAGAATTCACACATTAAAAAAAATATGATGCCAAATTCAGCATTTTGAGTATGAAATATTTAATATTAGGAAAAAAATTCTCTACTGGGAGTCACAGGAAGAAGTTGCCCATAGGAGTTGTGGATGCCCCATTCCTGGCAGTGTTCAAGGCCAGGCTGGATGGGGCTCTGAGCAACCTGGGATAGTGGAAGGTGCCTTGACCACGGCAGGGGAATTGGAACTAGATGGTCTTTAAGGTCCCTTCCAACCTAAACACTTCTCTGATTCTGTGAAATGGGAAAAAGTTGATCATCCTGTGCTTTTTGGCATCATGTATCTTGGATTGTTGCTTGCATTCCTAAGTCCAGGTTAGGTTTTTGTGTAGCAGTAAGATTTTAAGATCATGTATTTAAGTTTTTGGTGAAAACAGCTGAAAGGCCGTTTGATCCACTCCTTTGAAAAGATCAGTGGCACCACAGCATGTATAAACATGGCAACATGTTCCTGGAATTCTCCCATATGGAATACAAACAGCCCCGTTTCACCAGAGTATGTCACTGGCATTGAGACCCCATGAAACTGGAGGCATCGCTTGCACCCATCATCTGTTATTTGTGCCTGGTACTATTTAAAAGAAAAACACACTTGAGAGCTTAAAGAAGAGATCCATCAGGGAGGTGAACACCAGAGGAAGGAGCCCCAGTGCCCTGTAGTTCCTGCAGGCACCTGAGAGCTCGAGGAAGCCAAAGATACAGGCTTTTTTGGCAGCTGTGGCCATTGGGCTGGAGTGGACCAGATACAGCATCAAAAGGAGTTCACTCCATCATCTCTAAGGATTGTAAAGAGGAGCTGGTTTATCCTGACCTGGCTAACCCATCATGCTGGGGCAAGGACTTCTGGGTTGCCGTGTTCAGCAAAGAGTGAGTCTGAGGGGAAGGACCCCCATGGGCACAGGGTGTGTGGGCAAAATCCTGTGGTTCTTCTCGGAGCAAGAGCTCTCTGGTTTCTTACGTGGAAATCTGAGCCAAAGCTTTCAACCACGTTTGGCTTTTTAAGAAAAAAACTGGCTTTGTTTCTACTTTCTGCAGGACTCTAAACATCTGCTGGTGCTGTAGAATCACCTTTACAAGGATAACCAAAGAAGTATTGCTGTAATGCCTGGGATCTGGTTTGGGGAAAGGCTGCATTTATTCCTACA
>VWYP01026659.1:1949-56466 GCA_013400435.1 Pycnonotus jocosus | reverse complement strand
AAAAAAAAAAAAAAAAAAGCCCCTCAACAATTTTAAACCTCCCTGAAGTCAAAATGCATCTTTTTCTGAATTTCTAGCGACAGATGGGAGGCTGTGTTACCCTCCTGGCTGTGAGGGGGCCTCTGAGGGTGTCCAGGTTCTGCAGAAATAAAGCTCTGAGTAACCTCAGAGGGGTGTCTGGCTCTGCAATAACAGTCTGAATGCAGCAGTGCTTTGGTCACTNAAAAAAAAAAAAAAAGCCCCTCAACAATTTTAAACCTCCCTGAAGTCAAAATGCATCTTTTTCTGAATTTCTAGCGACAGATGGGAGGCTGTGTTACCCTCCTGGCTGTGAGGGGGCCTCTGAGGGTGTCCAGGTTCTGCAGAAATAAAGCTCTGAGTAACCTCAGAGGGGTGTCTGGCTCTGCAATAACAGTCTGAATGCAGCAGTGCTTTGGTCACTGTTGCTCCCATTTTCCCCCAAAATTGCTCCTATTTTAAGCTGTCAATTTACAGACTTACAGCATGCTGGCTTTGTAATGGATACATCTACTCCCCAAGCAGATAATGTTTTCAGATAAGAGATCTCATCCAGTTTCTGAGCCCAGTGGCACCTGGGTGACAGCGGCGTGACAATGCATAACAGCAGATTTTGGATTGCCCTTAATAACTTCTTCTGTGACTGGGTGCTTTAGCTGCCCCAAACCAAGGAACAAGCACAGGGCTTTTTGCATTCCATGAAAATGGGTAAATCTCCTTTTTTTTGGTGTATGTATGTGGCATGTTTCTAGTTTCTAAGGAACAAGTCAGTGGAATGCTGCTATTATGCTCATGGAAACACATTTATATTTTCCACATGCATCTGATCCTATGGATTAAGAGAAGATTTTAACATATTATATTTTCTTTTCTGTTAAATTCAAACAGCTGTTTGTTGTGCTGTTTGTTAGTGTTTGGGGTTTTTTTAATGGAACAGAATAATTTCTGTATTTATATTCTGCATTTCTGGAGCTTTTAGTGTTAAGGATGCGTTGTGTGTGTGTTTTACAATGACTGCCCCAACACACACACTCCACATATGCTTCCTCTCCTGATTTGAATAGAAATCTAACACTGCAAGTGAAGTACACTGAACTACTGTTTCACAAGCTGTCATTTAAGTGATAGATGGTAAATTGGAATTTTGCCATGCAAATTAGTTAATGCTCAGATGAAGCCAGTGTTTAACTATTCAAATAAGATCTCAGCCTTGATCAGCTGTTTCAGCTTATATCTCCAGTGAAGCAGACAACTAGCTTTCAGCTGGAGCAGACAACTAGAACTCCACAAAACCATCAACTCTGCTCACTTAGAGCCATCTCAGTAGATCAAATGATGTTCAAACAGCACTGATCTGTAGCTATCAGCTGGAAACAGCCAAAGATGCTGTTTCTTCAGGCAAAAAAAAAAAAAAAATTATGATAGTTTATAGTATTTTGAAGGGAAAATTTACATCTCTGGAATCCACTACATCCAGAAATGTAAAAATACAACAAACTCACAGTGTGACCTTTCTTTTAACAAGAACATATGTAAAATTCACACACAAAGAATATTATATTTAGAATCATAGTGGGAGCCAGGAATAACTCCTATAGCAAAGTTCCCTAAGCCTACATTTTAAATGCATGTAACCTTTCTTTCAGCAGTTTGCTACTGCTTTTGTGCACAGGAGACCTTTGAAATCTGGGAGGAAGAAAGCCCCTTGGCTATACAAAATGCCCTATCTTTACCTGAGAAAACTCCACGCTGTTTCACATTTATAGCACTTCATTTCAACTTATTTTTCTTGGATTCCTTAGGGAAATTTCAACCTGTCAAGTAACTGAGAAGGAGACATCTACAGAGCCAGTCCTGCTCCCTCAGCAGGAGACTTACAGCAGCCTTGCTGATCCCTGAGAGGTACCAAAGCCTTAATAAGGATGGGGGGAAGAAGAGCATCTTTCCCACTGCAGATCTTCCTCATGGCCCTTCACTGGAGTCTCCTGGAAAGAATTGCCACAGTCTTTTGGAGGTGAGGAATAACTACAGCTGAATTTAGCTGTGCCTGCCTCCTCACAGTTATTCTCAGCAGTTCCAGTGTTTGCCCTTCTCACAGGCCAGGGTTGGCCTTTTCCAGCTGAGGCACTTGATCCCACTGTACAGGTGACAGGAATCTCTGCTGGGAGTTCATAGCAGGCTGCAAGTGATGATAGATGATGGGAGAACAGCAAAAGTGTTGTGCTATTTCAAGAAAAGAGGGCACAGATAAAAGGGGTTTCTCTCCACTGCAAAAAAAAATATTTGAAATTTCATCACCTCTGCCTCCAACAGTGTGAGTGTCACTATGCATGTGACAGTAAGGGTGATATTTTGGCATCAATGCTTTTTTCAACCTCCCCAAAAACATCCAGACTTTCTCCAGAGAGCTTTGTAGCACGTATCTTCTACAATTTTGCAAATATTGCACACAGCAGAGACACACCTGGTCTTAAGTCCCTCAAGACAAAGGGATGCATCAAAATCTAGATGCCACAGAGTCTGGCAGGGACAGAAGGATCAGTCCCATCCCCTCATTCTTCCTGAGGTGCTGTGTGTGCTGGCTGCCTCAGCTGCTGTCAGCAGGGACAAGCTAGACAAGTTTCTGAAGAAGAACAGAGTGCTGGATTTTCCAAAAGAAGGAACCACTGAGGGAACAACGGCAGAAAAAAAGGAAATGGGGTTTGAGGTGTCCATGAGTAGGCAGAGAAGTGGGAGGAGGAAGCCAAAGAGTGGGAAAAGCACCAGAAGAAAGGAGCCACAATGTGTGGGGTTACAGGAATCAGCTCCAGGTTTTGTTAGACTCCAAGGGGAGGGAGAAGACAAAGCAAATGATGCTTGGAAGAGATCTGGATTTTAAAAGGAAGACTATTAGTTTATACAGTTAACAATCCTAGCAAAGTCCTTTGAACAATTCTTTTTTATGGAATTTTATGTTTATATGTATGGAATGGGCCCTTTTTCTGTTCACTAATGTGTATTCTCATCACATCCCATTCTTTATAGGCATTTTAACAGCATCTACACTCTGAAGACATCTGCTGAAAGTGATGTAGGTACCCAAATCAGTTTGGGCTAGCCTGGCATTTCTCCCAGTGTTCTGACTCAAAGACGAAATGTGTTGCTATCGTTTACAAGATGTTCACAAAGCCACTCTGCACAAAAGGAGACTGTAAAACATGCCACCATTTGAAATCTCTTTACAGTGTGTTTCCATTAAAACAACAAACCTTGGCAGCTACCATCTACTCTTTTCTGCTTTGCAGCCAGCCAATTATATCACTTAGAATGCACTTAATTAACAAGGATGCAAGGTCAAGGCACTGCCTTTGTGTAGTTCTAGTTGTGCCTTAGGAAAAACTTATTTTTGTCTTCCCTTCTGTGTGTTTATTTCCTCCACTGTTTTTGTTTATCCCTCCTACATGCACTAGCTCCCTTGTAAGCATTATTTTAGCAGTGACCTCAGAGTGTTCTGAGTGCCTTCTAAAAGTCAGACATTAAAAGAATTCAGTCACCTCAATCTCTTGGTGCGACCTTCAGCCACGAGAACAGCCCTGATGGTTTGAGTGGGGAGACCTGCAAGAGTGAAAATCTCTCCAGTGAATCTGGGCCTGACAAACCATGCTCTGTTTTTGTGGATTACCAGATGGAAGAGCTACTGCAAGGTCAGCAGTCATAAGGGGAGACTTGCTGGCTGTAGAGGGGATGGGAACAATGGGGTGGCCTTCGGCAGGGTCTGACCATCCAAGCACAACCAAATGACCTTGCTGAGCATTCATGATGCACTCAGCCCACAGCAGCAGCCTGGTTTCTTTGTTCTCAAACCATAACTGCTCTAGCTGGTGGGGTGTGTCACCCTCTAAAGCTCAGTAAAGAGGAGGCTCACTGGGATTTAGGTGGCTCTGCCCACAAATATACACAGAAACACACGAGCATCTCGTGAACTGTGTTAGAGTTGATGCCTGACATAGTTAGTCACAATGTTTACAGAAACCAGGCTGTGATTCAATATTGTGATGCAAATATCACAGTTTCAGGGTGGCTCTAGATGAAAGGCTTTCCCATTATAATGTTTTTTCTCTTGGTGAAGTCATAACAGTGATAAATTTCTTATGGCATAGACATTTTTATACTCAACAAAGTGAGTGCCACAAAGCACAAGTTTGGAACTTCATTTTCCTGTAGTTTCAGTAAAAGCAAGATCATGGATTGTGAAGAACAAAGCACAGATACATGTAGTGAGTGTTGACAAAATTTAGGAAAACAATGAAAGTTTCAATTTAGTATGATTCAATATGATTTACTGAATCAAGGGGTTTAAGATTTTGCATTGAGTCCTACAGATAAAATAAATTAATATAGGTCTTCAGGTTTTCTCTTTATCTGATCTGTTTTACAAAAACACTCTTTTTTTCTCTCTCAAAATGTTTGTAAATATGTGCTTTCCTGCTCCACTGTCTTGTCTGACACATCTGACATCCATAGCACAGGAGATTTCAATTTTGCAGTGGGAATTCCGCTTTTAACTTTGCTTGAGTATATTCAAGACTTTCTGATTTAAACATAATTCTCCTGCCTCTAAATAAGATTTAAGTATTAAACACTCTTAATCAAAACTGTATTTTCCACAGGGGGTCCCTGGCCAACTTTTCCTTTATGCCTGTTCAGATCATATCACAGTGGCCCCAGGCCCTGTCTGGTGACTGCCATAGGAAAATATGATAACAGTAATAAATTTCAGCTATGCATTCAATCCCCCATGAAACCTTTCATTACTCTCTCTCCCTGCTGTAGCTCTGCAATGGGAATGCCAAAGTGGGAGCTGCCAGGAGGAGCAGAAACTGAAGCCCTGGCAAGAGCCACAGAAGTGCCTGGCAGTGGATGGTGGCTGGGGTGAGGGCATGAGGGATTGGGTGGGAGTGGTGCTGCCTCCATGGGGTTTGCTTTGCAGTTACTCCAACCAGAGAGCACAGACACACTGTCTGACCCTCATGGTTTTGTCTTCTTCCCCTCTGCCCCACAGCAGTAAGTACAACATCCACCAGTTCCACAAAATCACAGAATGGGTAAGGCTGGAAGGGAGCACTGCCAAACTTCCCTGCTCAAGCAGGGTTATCCTAGAGCTCACTGCACAGGATTGTGACCAATATGTGAATATTTCCAATGAGGGAGACTCCACACCCTTTCTGGACAACCTGTTCCAGTCCTCAGTCACTGCACAGTGAAGAGGTTCTTCTTCATGTTCAGGTGGAACTTCCTGGGCATCTGTTCCTGCCCATTGCCTGGCACCACCAAGCAGAGCCTGGCTCCATCCTCTTGACACCCTGATACCTTCAGATATGGGTACAGTTCTACCTCCCTTTGTGCTGCTCATTTCCTTCAGTTGATGTGGCTTAGGAAAGAGCAATGTGAGTCTGAAAATCTTATTTTTATGAAAGGTGTTAACAACACTATTAAAGACACCGTTGAGCTTTCAGATGAAAAGTATAAGCTGCATGAAAAGTATATGCAGAAAACAATTCAGGTCCTGGTTTCTTTGTTCATGACACCTTTGTTTTGTCTTCAGCAGCAAGAACACTTTACAATGTGAAGTTTTCCTTTGTTTGTGGCTGCCTTCTGTACCATTTTTCTTTCATGTTGCCATACCCAAGCAGAACAAATCTATTTGCAAATAAAGGAGAGAAATAGACTGGATGGTTTTGGTCTTAAGCTAAATGTTTTCACAAGTCCAAGTATCTATCATAAACAGTGCAATTTTTTGGATCAAATCTGATTTGGTTTTATCTCATTAAAAGGTTCAATCAATTGATTTAGGGTGTCTTCTTATATACTTGCTTTAGAGATATTTCCCCAACAGATGGATGTGACACTTTTCCATTTTATCTAACGTTTCTCATGAAGACTGTAGTAGTATGATCAATTATCACTAGAAATAACTTTGAATTTTCTCATTACTGCAAGACATTAATATGTCAGGATATGATTTACTACGGCAAGTGACTTTTACGTCATCTATTTTTCAGAAATCCTGTGACCAGTTTAAATTTCCATTTCCCTGGCATTGTATCTATGTGTGTAGTGAAACAAACAAAGAATTGACTAACACACTGAAAGCATTAAGCACTTGAAGCTGCCCTGCTAGACAAATACAACAGCAGCAGAGTGCACCACATGAAACCGAAGCAACCACCTGGAAGAGAAGGAGAGAAGAGCTCAGGCTATTAGCACAGTCTTTGAAACCATTTTGTCAGCAAAATACTCTTCTTCAGTTTGACTGCAAAGATAAGGAGTGACACGAAAAATTAGAATATCCAGACATCTTAAAAGTCTGAAAATATGCAATGTATTTCTTCTGGTCTTTTGCATCTGATGTAACTTTTTGTTGACTTCCTGGCAACAGGAATTTCCCCTTATACAGCTAGGTTAATAAAAGTGTCAGTGAATGGCTGTGTAAGAGTCAAACCATAGCCATGGGTTAGCACACACCATACATCCATTCCTCTGGAGTGGCTGCACTGCAGATTCCATGCTGCTGTTTGCAGGAGGAGGGCTATGAAAGATGAAGCTGGTGGCAAATGGTGTGCCTATCACATCAGGTGTGTGATATTTAGCTGAGTTCACACTGGTAAAATGCAGTGTTGTGGCAGGAGTCAGGTGAAATTGGTGTTATTCGTACCCACAAATGTCTCTGAGGGGAAAAAGTTTAAATGAGAGAGTTATTTCTTGTTGTAAACTCAGACCTCAGTATCTGCAAAATCTCTTGCTGATTTTTGCAAACCAAGTACACTCTGTTGCTTGACAGTCTGCCATGTTCCAATGGGCACCTTCTTCAGCATCACAACCATGAAGCAGCTCTGCTTGGCTGCCCAGAAGAGGCATCCCTCCTGTCTGGGCATGTCTGGAGAACTCCTCTGCCAGTGGCAGTGCTGGCCAACCCTTCTGGAAGGGGACTCTGTGATTTCAGCCACTGGGCAAGACAGAGGTGGCTGTGGCAGTAATAAAGAGGAGAGTGGTGCTCCTGGCACCTAAAGGTATTTTTTTCAGGAGTGTTTCATTTAAGAAATAGGCAGGGGCACTGGTGTGTGGTGGGATGCTGCACTCATGTGAAACAAATAAACAGAATAACAGAATTTCTGTTCAGGGTGATTTTCAGAAAGAAGAGCTCAAGTGATGTTAGTTTTCTGTGACTATTTAGTAATTAACTCAGCAATGACTTTTCATAGCTACCTCTGTGGCTTGCATATCTGCTTTATTACACCAGCCAAAGAATTTAAGTCTAAAACTACAGGCAGACCACTTAGAACCTGAGCAAAGCATTATTTAAAATCATGTAACAGTTTCCCAGTTAAAAAATAGACTTATAGCATTTAAGATTAATAGGGAAGCCAACTTTGTCACCAAAATATACAGCAACTGTAATAGCACAGAAACCTCCCAGAACACAGAACCTTGTACCCTTAACTGGGTTGCAGGGGTACCTCAATGACTAATGGATTGCACTGGATGCTGCTTGCATAGCAAGTTTCCCCTATATAGCTGGTGGAGAAAATGGCTTTCTGTCCTTCTAGTCTCTGTTTTGGTGAGACTGCACAGCCACATGTGGAAATAGACACTCAAGGTCTAATATTTCATAATAAATCATATTATTTCAAGGTGGAAATAGTAACTGAATGATGAAAGGATACACCCCAGTGCAGTGGAAAGGCCGAAGAAACCTTTCCACAGGAGAAAGGAGAAAGGCTGGGTCAGATCTTTGCTCTCTAACAAATAGGCAGCGTTAGCAATTGGAACAAATTAATGTTTTCTTCTGAAACAAAAGAGGACATGAAGGGCATTTTCAGGTTTCTTCTGCCTATCAGATTCTCACCCAGCAATGATGACTGCAGGGTTTGTCATGGAGCAACACTTACTGCTCAGCACAAAGAGAGAACATTTGTGGCTTACTTGAAGCTGCACAAATTGACCTGCCAAAAGAGCACCTGGGACAGTGAATGTTTTAATATGTTCCATTTGCTTTTTATTTTCTCCTTGACACTTAACTTTTTCACATAAATACCACATAGAAAACAAAAGCCCTCTCTTTACATAATCTAAGTGTTAATACAGCCCAGAACAATTATTTTGTAATGTACATTTTAAAGTGTTTAAACAGTCTGAAATACTTTGATGGCTCTCTGGATATATTTAGCCTGCCTGAAATATGGCCAAATGAACAATTGAGACATATCTGGGGGAAAAGTCAGCTATTAAAAGAGAATTAGAGTGTTATCATAGTTAAATATGGAAGAGACTTGCAGAATATCAAAGCTGTGCATAGACTTCATATATTGTTCATGAGGAGCTTTGCGTGCTGTGAAAATGCAGGACAGTGAATCAGTCACCCAGAGAATTTAATGGGAAATACTGCTCTTGGATAGCACATAACTGATGCACAGCCTTTTCTTCCCCTTACACCCTTGAAATACCCCACAGAGGTTGGGTGAAAGTCTCTCCTTTCTAAAACCAGTGAGGAATTAGGAGCATACTGTGAAACACTGGTGTGGGTGCTCTCTTTGTATGGTCTCTGCCTGATAAGGACACTCAGGATGCTGTTCAGCATCCTTTATCTGAGAGGATTTGAACTGAAACCTCCCAGGGGAGGGCCCTAATTAGCACTCTGTGGGCTAGGCTGAGGTTTCACACTCATTACCTTTTGTTGGAGCTGCTCTGATGTCTGTCAGATTTTATGTTTACAGAGTTTATGTTTAAGCACCTGTCCATGTCCTGACCATCAGGCCAGATGGTCAAGGTGTGATGTGAGACTGCTGCCTCCTGTCAAGGTATGTGGGGGATTATTCTGCTGGAAAGTTTGGGTTGCATGGCTGTGCAGTGTCATTGGGGTTAGGGATAGATTTTTGAGGATATAAATCAGTCATCTAATTGATAACTTTAGATGCCCAAATCTCTTTTAATTCTCCATGGGACATATTCTTGAGGTTTTCCCAAGAAAGACCTTTTTTTTTTCAGCTGAGTAAGAAAATTATGCAGAGAAGCATTCCCTACAAGCTTATTATAAAATCCTGACTGTGCAGTACAGATGCAGCTGCTTGCAATTCATCATCTAACTTTCCTGAAGTTCTATTGGTGGATGGCTTTAATTTGGTGGATGGCTTTAAACACACATTTCTGCCAGTGGATGTAACACTGCTTGCATTTCTATGCAGTATTTAAAAATACATGTGTACCTGCATGAAGCACACAGGGTCTGTGTCTGTTGTGCTTTGTTTGGGGTTTTTTGGTTGCTTTTTTGGGTAAGGTTTTGAGGGTTTTTTTGTTGGTTTTTTTTTAGTCAAAAAAGTTGCATAAAATGGCACATATTTTTCCACTTACAGAATGAAGCTCTAATTTTGTGATCTACATGGAAAACCTGATTGGTATCAGTGAAATTTCATGCTACTGAGGCCTGGCTGTGTTTAAGTCCATGTTCCCTCACTGTTATCCTTATGCATGATATATGTTCTGTTTATTCCAGCTGAGGTGAGCAAAGCCTTCCCATCAGCCTTATTCTAAAGTGCCTTTTTGATTAGAAATGGACTAATCAGATGACAAAAATTTATTCTACTGATACACCACACCTCAGGGGCTGGTTTTGAAATCTGAAAAAATAATTCATTAATTATTACATAATTTTAGTAATAATTTCTTTAGAACTTTTCTGCTGAATGATACCACTTAAAAATGAGACAATAATTCCTCCCTTTGTCTCTGGGACTTGGATGCTTTTGAAAACTCCTATGCTATGCTTCAAGAAGGTTTCTCTCTCTGCATGTGCTGAACTAAGAGACTCCTTTGCTCAGTCAGCTCAGAGTAATGTGGAGAAAAATGCCATTCTTTTTCTTACAGTAAGTCTGATCCTCTGACTATAGTAGTAGCTCCTACAAATGATGGGCTACATCCTTGTTTTGATTGGGTATGGAAAAGGAAGCGTTTGTGGATGCAAAATTTTCTGTTAAGAAATAAACTATGTTAATTCCTCTTGCAGCTTTTGCTCATTTAGCACAGCTACAAGACAAAGTTAAATGGAGATGATGATAAATAGCTTGTGTGTGCAAGCTTCCTTTTCTCTTTTAGGGCAATGTGCTTTCTTTTAATTTGCAGACAGATGCAAACTGGAGCTTCAGAGAGCTTGACTGATAAAGGACTTCATCTTGACCAGAAAAGAATGATTTGGTGATGAAGCTAGGAAATATTCTTATTGTTCATGGCCTTTCACTTCTACATTTAATTAAAAAAAAAAAAAAAAGAAATTGCCAATTATCTTTGGATGAAGCATTTTCAGTACAGATTACGACTTACTCAGAAATCAACCCCCAAACTTAATTTCTGTGATTAATCCTTCATGGATTTTCTTTTGTTATTCAATGCAACTGGCTAATGATTAATACCACCTGGGAGAAGGAGATTATGCAACACTGGAGTGGCATGGTGTCCATACACTAGGTCTGTGTTAATTCACCATGCAGCTGTCCAGAAAAAAGCCAACCCACCAAAAAAGCATATGGGTATGTATGTGGAAGGGAGGAGGGGAATAATGATAATTGTTTTGACAAGAAATAAAGTAAACCTTTCTACATCTACGTAGGCTTCTGCTGGGTAGGCAACTACTGCACAGCCAGATGTCATCAGTGGTTTCTTGGTGTGGAGGAGCATTTACACTCTCCAAATACCTGCAACATTTGTTCTTACACTGGCTGTGTAACAGGCATCTTACCCCACAACTTTCCTACAAAATAAAACCACAATTCAGCCACAACTTCTACAGTAGCCAACATACAATAAGCAATAAGCATTGTATAGCATTTCTATTGTGAGAAATAAAAACACTCATTGTCACGCAGCCTTAGTTTTAAAATCTCAGAACAGATGGCCATACTTCGAAATCATGAGTATTCTCCACAGACAAAGGGCTTTTGTCCAAATGGATCTGAGTGCCTATATATATGGAAATACAAACTTGTACAATATTACACAACAGGGTCTGTTGGTACTAATTAAAAGTAAAAGCAGAATGCAGTGCCACAGTCTAGGTGACAGTGTGTATGCATTGAAGACTGTGCAAATCTTCTTTCTTTTCCAATATAAACTCTCTTCATCCAGGGAAAAGCCTTATTGAGTTCAAAATTAGGGAAGAAGTCTTGCTGAGGAATTTTCCCCTCTAAAAACCAACTCAATTATGCCAGAATTTGACTTACAAAGTTAAGTCTATAGCAATTATGAAGAATAAAAGGAAATATTGAGATTATAAATATGAAGGTTTTATGCAAAAATGAATGCCATTGTTTTTCACATTCATACATTCTGGACTTCAGTCCCTTGAGTAGAAATGATATAAAGCCCTTAGGTGTTTTTTTTGTTATCACCTTTTCATTTTGATCAAAGGAGTCATTATTCACCACAAATGTCAAGTTTTTTCTCGTGTGGTTTTCCCAGCTTTCCTGGGGAATTAGAAAATACCTTGATTCTTAAATGTACATAGAAAACTGCCCAGATGTTTAGTGGGGTTTTGTTTGTTTGTTTGTGTTCCTTCATATGGCAGGGATTGTGAAGGACATGTGAAGGAAATATTTGCAAAGTAAAGGGAATAGGAATTGGTGAATAACAAGGAGGGCAAACCAAATTGTGACTCTGAGACAACTGCATGGTTGACATTGTCATTACAGTTGGACTCTTTTTCTCTCCTTGTTGTCTCCTAAACATATCACAAACCAGTCATATTTTGGGAGAACAGTTCCTAGGAACTGCTTTAAAATTTCTAAGTAAAACCACATAAAAGTTACTTCACCTGTGATTCTTGTTAAATTAGTAACCAACATCAAACTGAAAAGGAGAAAGTGTGACTAAAAAACTGTTTGAAGTTCTTACAGGGCAAACATCTTCTGATAGATGAAGCAATGAGTTCTCTTGACTCATTGTAAATAAAGTAAATTTGTTTCTTTTAATTTGTAGAACTGTAAGAGACAGAATAACAAGTCAGTTTAAAGATTTATACAACTTCACAAAGTGTTTCCAAAGAGTGGGCTACATGCTTGTGTCCATTCTTACCAAGAAAATATTTTCTTGGAAACAACATTTTTGTCACATTCAGAATTGTGTGGACTCCAGGTATGCTGCAAATACTGGCCTTTAGTGGTATGTGAATTTGGGATGAACTTCTGATTTGGGACTCAGCTGAAGAAAAAGAGATGTGCCATGAATGACAATTAATTTATTTTTGTCATTCTTCATTGCCAATAATTCAGCACCATCAACATAACTTCTTATAAGGGACTTATAACTTCTTATTAAGGATTTCCAGTCCCTAATAGCCTATGCAGTCAGACCTGGCCAAGCTCATCAAATGATACTGTGGAGCTTTACAAATATTTTGTAAAAAAATCATAGACAGTGAAAGGAAAGTAGTGAACATTTACAGTTATTTTTGTAGCACAGAGAACAATGTTCATACTTTTGGGAAATTCCTGGAAGATTCTGTTATGATCCCCCAGTAGAACAGCATTTGATAGAGTTTTAATTCTTTGTCAAAATAACCGAAATATTTCCTTGTCCCGTGAAAAACGTCTGAGAATTTTCTGCTTTTTAGCGATGACAATCTAAATAGGATCTGCTAGTTTTATTTCAGGAACACAGTCCTTTAAATGTCAATTCACAAGATGTCTTACTGAAAAAAAAAGAATAAAAATGAGTGTGGGATACAAGTTAGTGGGTATTCAGCATCAGGCAGGTAATTTGATTGAAAGCTATTAATATTATCTCATTAGAAACATTAGAAGAAACAACTCCCCATTATTAGACTTCTAGTTTCTCAAAAGGACTATGGCTAGGCAAGAGACACTCTTTTCTACTCCTGCATTT
Organism: Pycnonotus jocosus; assembly: GCA_013400435.1. NCBI lineage: Eukaryota > Metazoa > Chordata > Aves > Passeriformes > Pycnonotidae > Pycnonotus > Pycnonotus jocosus. The sequence continues at coordinate 43,539 of VWYP01026659.1, read as the reverse complement.
ATTAAAATCTTCACTGAATACCTATTTTTATATTTAGGTGATGATATCACAGCTCATTACCAGTGAACAAATTAGGTTGAATCAGAATCCAATCTACCTGTCGTTCAAGGGAATAGCGTGCATGGGAAGTGTTCTCAGTGGTGCTCTGCAAGGGATCACCTGCATTTTTGCTCACTAGAACAAGTCAATAAGGGACAGGAAAGCACCAGTGATGTACTGTGTTTTCCTCCAACCTGGGATGTGAACACTTTGAACAGAAAAAGTGTTGGTTTTTTTTCTTATCAGTTTTTTTCTTATCTTATTGAACTTTTTCTCTTTGAAATTTGAATTCTCTAAAATTTTTCTCTTTGAAAATTGAAATTCCCTTAAAATTTTCTGGATCAATTCAAGTCCTTTCTCAGAGAGAATATGTTGGTCCTGTTTGGAGAATCTTTAATTAATACTAACCAGCAGAGGTAAAGACATGGATACAGGTGCAGTGACAAAGCTGTAGAAGGCTTGGTCAGCCTAGAATGGAGGTTATTAAAAAGTGGGAGACCCAAATTCATTGAGTCCAGGCTTGGGGCACTGACATTTCAGCAACTCCTGCACTGGGGTCACTTGTCATTGCTGAGAGAGTTATTTTCATTCCTCTGGGCCTCAGTAAATGTGTTATTATCCTATACCATGTAGGAAAGCTGTAAGCAGGGGGCATTGTGAGATATGATGGAGCCTGATGTCCCAGGCTTACCAGGAGCAGCAGATATGGTCTAAGCAGAAGAGCAAAATAAACCTTGGTGTCTTCCACTTCCTCCACGATTGTCCCAACCACAACACTAATAAAACTGAGTCCCAGGCCTTCTGGCTTTCTCAGGGAATGCTGATATATGTCTGTGTGTGTGTTAGGGAAAGAGAAATCCAGTAGAAACATTTTGATGGATTTGACCCGGTTTTTGCCACTATTTTTCAGGTCAGCTGAACCTGTTCTTTTTTGATGAATAAATCATTTGTCTACATTCTTCTGCTCTGCTCTAATGGGGTGAACAAATGGTGGTGGTGAGGTGATGTATAACGTTCATCCATCTTACTGGATGGTCACAATAACTGAGCTAAGTAGTTAATTAAGGTGGATGTACCCCAGCAGTGCATCTACTTCAACCAGGACAACTTCACCCTGAGCAAAGGGAAATGAAGGAATAGTGGAGAGCTGCCAAATGTTTCAGAGTTTTTGAAGGCTAAAGACTGAGGGAACACCTTGACCGGGATTTTCCCAGTCTAAGGCAGTTATCATAACACAGAAAATACTCCTGTCCAACATTTCCTCAACAACTGATTATTTGCAATCAAAGGCAATTTCTCTTTGGAACGGTGCTTCTGTCTTAATTGATGAAAAAAAGAGATGTATTTCAGTTGTGCAATGAGTAAGACATTTGCTAAAAGTTGACTAAAACTTAAACATTTTGTTCTTTGGGTAAGTCACTGTGCATTGCAGGTCATCTCAACTGTGTAACTAAACTCCTCCTCTGAGTTTTTGCATTTCTTTGGCCTTGAAGTTTTGGGATGAAAAAATCCTGGGAGAAGAAGTTGCAGGAAAAAGCTGAGTTTTCTTTTTTCCCCCCCACTTATTTCCGAGTAACTATAACTGGAATAAAGTCTTAACCCAAATGTGATGCAAAAAAACAAAAGAAAAACTGGAAAGCAATCACAATCAGTGTTTGGGGTTTTTTCTAACAGGCTATTATTTAAAGTGAATATGTGTTGCAATTGACAATTACATCTTACATATCCACAAACTTGAAATAGCTATGAAGATGTTTAGGCCTTATCACACCTTAATCTTCCTTTTTACAGTTAGAGTGCAATGATGCATCTAATGCAGTGATGTACAATGCAGATAGATTAGTCTCAAAATTGATGGAGTAGTATTCTGAGAACACAGTGGGTTTTTTATGCCAAGCAAGTTATGAAACTATCATGATAAAGACAACCTACAAATTTATTACTTTTTTGCAAGTGCTGTCTGTCAGGTAACGTCTTGTCAAAATAGACTTGTAGAATGAAAATAACAACAGCAATCTCAGTAATAAGAATTCTCTTAGAAGGGTAAGGATACTTTGCTGGCTAAACCAAGTAGACTACCCACATTGTATTGGATTGCTCCTGGTTCATGCCACTTCTTTGCAAAGAAGGGATTAGACTAACTGCTCAAAACAAAGGAAATGTCTATTTGAATCTTGATTTCCATATCTCTTTTACTTTGATTAATCTGCTCCTGCAGTAGAAAAACGTTGATTTTTTTTTTTTTGTGCTCTCCTATCACAAAAATGTAAATGTGTTTTAGGCCCAAAGCTTAATGCAGGATATTTTCAAGCCATGCAGAAAGAAAAAAAAAGACAATTAATTTTCGTAACAATATCACTGATGTTGTGTGTCATGATCTCTTATATTTGTACCTTATTTGCATCCAGAGATCTGATCTGTGGAAAGTACAGCATAAACACCTGGCACTGTCCAAAAAAGAAGGTATTATAAATAAAAATGTCAATAAAGGATAAAATGACTAGCTACCAGGGTTTTTGATATCCATTTGTGTACTCTGACCCATGCCACTTTTTGCAGCACACACCTCATATCTGCTCTGACTAATTTCTTCTGGGGAGGCAGGGGTAGCGTGAAATCATCTGTGCATTACACAAGTGATCCAACCGTGGCTCATTTCTCTGATTTCCCTCAAAATAATTTCAATGTGATTACCCAAGCATGTAAAACGGTCAATAAGTAGAACAGAGAAAATGTAGTTTTGGATACCAAATTCAGTTGTTCCAGTGATTATGAATAAACTTCTGAGTGAAATGAAATTATTTAGGTTTCTCTTGAGACCAGAACTAAAGTAAAACAATTAGCAGCATTCCAGAGAATGCAGAATTTGGAACATGTGAAGAATAGGAATTAGTTGTTGATGTTCCAGGAGCAATTGCTCCCAGGGACCCCATACCTCTTAAATCAGCTAGAAGACCATCTGCTCCAAAAGATTTATCAATTACTATATTTTTTTAAAAGCAGTTTAAAGTATACAGTTATACTTCTCTCTGTCTCCTTTCTGTTGAAAAGCTTTATAGCTTTCATGAAAGTTTTTAATGAAAAACTTTCATGATGAACATCCAACTGAAATGTGATTCAGTGTAAGTGTCATCACCTACCCAGATGCAGGCTCCATTTATAATGATTCCAAAATCTGCATCATCTGAAACATAAAATTTATAAAATTTATAACTGTTGTGAACTGAAAAGATACCACATTCCTTTTGCATTTTATCTTGTGTTAGGCAGTAGTGCAGGGAAAACAGGGCCAGATTCTTGACTGGGTGCCTGGCTTGCAATTCTTAAATACACAGGAAAGTGTATGTTTTCAAGCATCTGCTATTAAAACAATCTTGGAAACTTTTCCACAAAACTTCTTCCCCAAAATTATTTCAGCCCACAATTATAAGATTTATGTGTTCTACAAACTTACTTAAGCTGGACTCTTGGCCTCTTGTCAGTACTGAATATTATAGGTCATATAAATGGATTATAAAGAAGATCTTTACATCCTATCATTAGATCTCAGGGACCTAGGGGATTGGGCAATAATGAAAGCACAGTCCTAGAAGTATTTATTATATAAAACACATACTTTATACATGTAGATCTGTTGTTTCTGCCTGTAATTGTTACATCAAAATCTTTGCTATAAACACTTCATCTCCAGGATATTTCTCTTTCATTAAAGTTTTCGTGCTTGATCTCACTTCTTGTTTTAGCAGAACAGCAAAGTCCTGTGTCCTTCCATACTGCTTGGGGCTGGGCTCTGGACTGCACCAGGAAATCCAGAGCCATCTGAGTCTGTCCTGGCACTTGGATGATTTCATCCACAACCCATGTTGCTGGTTACTTTCTTTCTGTTAAAGAACCATTTCCATTTATTAGGAAATGCGTGTTAGAGAGTTTGACACTAGAATTTGGCGCATGTCTTTGGGTTAACTTGGCCAAAGTGATTTATAGCTGTTTGTTCACCACCAGCATCCATTAGTGGAAAATGCTGTCCAAGGAAAATCCCATGGGAAAGGTGCACAATGGGGCATTGTTAGGAGCTATCTGCACAGCCAGCACCCCAGCCACCACTGAGTGCAGGAACGAGGGCCTTGCTCTGGACATGCAACCACACTGTTAGAGACCTTTTAAATTCTGTTCCTATTCATATTTTGCCTTCCTGAATTTCCAGAGGAGGGTCCAGTTCAGTCATCAGCACTGAATAGCTTCTCTGCAGGACTGAGCCGTATTATGGACAGCAATTTGATGCTGATCCAGCGATTAGCACCTGATCCTTGTGTAGTCCTATTAAAACTTCCTAATGTAGTAAGCATGAGTAAGCATATCATTACCCAATCCTGGCTGAACATGCACCCTTCACATCTGATGGCATCTCTCATTTAGTACAAACGAATGCTTCGTCCTGTACATTAAATATGAGGTGAGGGAGGGAGGAAAAGGGGCAGTGAATGGTCTCACCCATGGTAAGCTGAAGAGAATGGTTGGATCACAGCCTCTTTATCCTGTGGCAAAGTACTTTGTAAATAATATAGGAGCTAAAGTATACTGCAGGAAATTGAGGAGTAAAGTACGAAAATAGACCTCCTGAATAGATGCACATTACAGTAAGCACTGACTGCCAATTTTGAGACAAGCTGGGTCATGACTGCCTTTATACCTTCACTATTTCATGACTAGGTAAAAGATTCCAGCAACACTGGAATTAATTCAATGTATTATAATGGAATTTTCTGCTGCAAAATTGTGAAAGAAAGTAGACTGACACCTTGCTACATCAAGGGGAAATTTCTGATGTGACAGGGCACTTTACAGGGTTATAAGCCTGATGGGATAGTTCCTGGGCCTTGGAAATAAACAGACACAAGGGAAACATTGACCCCACCATTTTCAGTTCTATGACAAGTTATTAGTCTGAAAATATAGATAGTAAGTTCCATCTCTGTAAAATTTGGTAATTTATGAAACCTGTGGGTTTCGGATTTTGAGGTTCTTTTTGTTTGGTTCATTGGGTTTTGGTTTTTTATAGTTCATTTGGTTTGGTTCTTAAACTTGTTTTGGAATTTCTTAATCAAAAATATTATTTTGATCCTAATGCTGTTAACCCTCTTCTCTGTTCAGCTCCCCTGCTAATCAATACTGAGCTGGTTTCCAATTAACTTTCTGGTGCTACAGAGGTATTTTGAAATCACAATGCCTATGGTTGTACCTGAGACACAGGATTTAAAACCAAACTTCAAAGATTTAATTAAAAAAAGGTGTTTCAAGGAATAAACAAAACCACTAACCTTCTATTGCCCTTCTCTCCTGGGCAAAACTTTCATGCCATAACACTGGCCAGCTTATCTTCCATTCAGACATTCTATAAATATTAAAACATATCTGTGCATAATAATACAGAAATATTTTAATAAGTAAAACAATTTAGAAGTTGAATAAAGAGAACCAATTAAATATCCATATTTCAATTTTTTTCCTACAGTTCCTTTTTGTTTAAGAAAGTGTGCTATACTTGAAAAATAATTTATAAGGGTTTTTTAATGTCTTTAGCCTCAGTTCAAGGAAGAATATACTGATATGGTAGTTTCTTAATTGATAAACTCTCACCTGCATTCTAATACAATAATACAAAAATACTAAAAAATATTATTTTTTTCTAGATTGTGGTCAAAGAAGCCCTCTCTATGTTCTATTATATATTTTCAGCATCTGTTTTTGATGCCTGAAAATGTTTCTTTCTCCTTTGCTCTCTCCTCATGCCTGAAACTAAGCATTGATGATAATTCATCTTGGTGTTCATTTTAAAAGCTACAGATTTTTTTTTTCTTTTTTGGTTTCATAGAACAAAGTTTAATTAAAAGGAGGAAAAAAACCCCAGTTTTGAAACTACAGAATAAACACCTGGTGCACACAATAAATACCTCTCACGTGTGCAGGAAAAAGGGAGAGAACAACTGGAATGGTTTCAAAAGGCCACCACATGAATAAAGGTGTCATCAAGGAACAGCAAATCACTTTGAGCACATTACGGGAATGCTTCACCTTTCTCAGAAGCACTGAGCACAGACCATTTTCAAGAACCTCACCAGAACTTGTTGTTAATCTTAATTATGTGCCTTAGCCTACTTGCTAGGAGGATGGAGCCTTCAGAAATGTTTGCAGCTGATGGCAATCACAAAACAGGAACACCTTGCACATTGCACCTTGCTGTGTGCAATGTTCTTATACTTTCAGTGGAAGATTAGTCTTTATTTTCAAATAATCTCAAGAAAGCTGTTATTGCTATTATTACATACACTTGCTGGCTATGTGACAGCATAAAAATTGCACAGGAGTTTTATGGTATGTTGTGGCAGAAAACATAAAATTCAGCACGGTGGATGAACAGTGTGTGTATCCTATTACTTTGGTATGCAATTAATAGAAAACCTTGTGCTTTTTGTTTGATTTAGTGAGTTGCAATGCCTTGCAGCAGATAACTGGCTCACGAAGCTTTCTCCATGAAGTCCTGCCAGAAGTAGGTGCAGTGGTAAATCTCATTTTTGTCAATGAAACCTATTTAGGAGGAAAGATTTATGTTAAACTGCCCTGTGCTTGTAGCCCTTCTCAAAACTGTAACCAGGTTTCTCTCATTACCTGCTTTTCACATGAGAGTAGCTGTTGCTATCATAACCCCCATTCCTGCCCCTTCCTCTCTGCTGTCTATTGTCTGTGTCCACACTCCTCCCTGCTTTATAATCGCTCACTCACACTCATTTATCACTGGCTTGCTCTGTCCTGCCTGCACTATCTCCCATTTTTGTCACAGTGCACTGGTACATTACAAATACAATTAAACCTTTTACGATACCGCAGCTTTTGGCTAATGCATCCCAGCTTCAAGGTTGAAAGATTTCTGATATTACCACTGATATCAGTTCTTCCCCGTTTATCGGCAGTGTCCGGACTAATGCAGAAGTGTTGCATTAATTAAAGGAAGCATCCAGTAATGCTGCTGTTTTTGCCAGTCTGACACTGAATTGGAGCTTGATGCCTGCTCATGTTTTAAGAGCCATTCATCACACATGTCATCCCAAAGCAGCCAGCTGTCTGAGAAAAGCCTCATTTGCATTTCATCAGCCACACTCTCCCTCTTCTCCCTACCTTTTGTATGGAGCTTTGGCTTTTTTTAAAAGAGCATAGTCTTCAAAAGCAGCTTAGCTAAAATTAGTATTCCATTTAGAAAGATGATTTTCTTTAGTTCAGAGGTCTTAGAATTGATCTGAGTGGGAAAAAAAGTGTCATACAAACATAGCCATGCAATCTGTCTGTATAAAGAAATTAATGCATTATGGGAGAAGACAAAGATTTTTATGATGAATGGACTACACCTCTATTAGTTCTGTACATTAAGCTGTTAGAATTAATAAAACATTTCATTTATTTTGAAAGTTTCTCAAAGGGCATGGGATTTTAAAATCCCCGCAGCTCTGAATGATTCTGCATTATGTATTTTGATTTCCTTTATTGTTAGACTGAAGTTGTCTGTGTCAGGTTATACTGAAGCCATTTTAGGAGTCTGAGGAGCACGTGAAACTCTCTCAGTGCTGAAACCAGCTGGAGAAATGAGAAAAAAAAATAAAATTATATGCTCACACTTTCATTCAGTGACTGACTTGAACTAATTTTTTGCTTTTGTTGAATTAGTCAATAGTGCAGAATCTGTAAGCAAACATATCTACCATATAGCAAAATGACCAAAATGCGAATCTGTCTGAATTTATCTTTTTATTTTAAATATAAAATGTTGTGTACATGTGTAAGGTTGTGTGTCTTAACTTCAGTTGTTGTGCACTGTCAGGACTTGTTCAGAGGAGAAAAAAAAAACCAGTTCAAATTTTGGTCCTATGTCCCTTAACTGAACAGCAATTATACAGAGAGGTTGTAGTTCAATGTGGTACAGTTTATAAGGGTATACCTGCTTCTGAACCATTCAAGATCTCCAAATTTTTTTTCCTTTTCAGAAGCCTTGAAAAATCTATTCTTCCACCCAGCAGAGGAGATACATAGTCCACAGCTGTTGTGATTGGAGTTGTTATCTGTCACCAGTGGAGGCAGACAAGGCTGTGTATGTACAGTGGGTGTCTACAACTGAATTTAATTGGAGGGTTGGAACTAGGTGATATTTAAGGTCTCTTCAACCCAAACCATTCTGTGATTCTGTAATTCTAGGAGCAGGTTTTTTAGGGAGTGCTGGGCTGTGAGCTGTGAGTTCCAGTTTGTCTGTCCAGAATGCACCTCCAGTCAAAACTAGGGGCAGGTAAGTTCACTTGGATCTTATTCTGGCTGCCTCTGGAAATGGCTGGTGTTTGCATTTGGGAAGGTCCTGGAGTTTTTACATAACTTGGACTAGATGCTGAATTGTTAAAGAACTCAAGATTCATTGTGTGTTGTGTATGTTTTATGTGTATGTTTATTGGTCAAAACCCAATACGTACCTCAATCTAGGTTAATATTAGCCAACAAATATATATATATGCACTTCATGTATATATACTTAAGCCCTGTTCATCTCAATGAGGTTTAGGAAGTGGTTTAGGAAGAGGTTTAGGAAGAGATTTACAGCTACATAGGCTGTATGGTTGAACTGTTAAAGAGAAAATGTGTGTTTGCATTGTCAGTACAAATGTTAACTTTTACTTATTCTGATTTTTCTTATTTGAGCTGCCATGTTTGACACTGAATTTTAAATACTTGCAGTTAATTTAAATCTTAGTGAAACTTTCTGTGAGTCAGTGTCCAACCCCAGCAGAAGTAAAGGAAAAGTAAACACCTCAGAAGTCTGGCTTGTCATAATAGTAAATGTGGTAAGGATCTGCAGTTCAGAGCAGGTTTTCTCTGTGCTTGCTTGGTCACAGAGCACATACAGGATATGGCATCTTGACTCTCTCTTCTCCACAAACATGGCTTATTTAATTCTGTGTCTGTCTTGACCAGTCGAGCACTGGCACCACCCTCAGGGAGCCAGAGAAGAGTCTGGCAACAAAGTGAGATGTAAAGGATGGAAGGTGTGGAAACAGCCAGGAGCCTGTGCCATTTCTTCTTTCTGGGAGTCAGAAGATCATAATCTTCTCCTTTTCAGAGACTTGGGGTCTCCTTTTCAGAGATATGTCCATGATGCACTTAAACAGAGAGCTGCAGCAGGGACTTAGTTTTGTATGGAGATGATTTATCCGTGTGTTTTGTCAGCCATGGGAAAGGATCTCCACCTTAGAGTCAGGTGAGCGTTGAACTCCATCTGTGTTCCTAGGTATACCAGGTTATTGTGCATCAGGCATGGGAGTAGATTGCCTGTAATTCCAGGAGAAATTTCATCAAATTAAAAAAAAATAAAATTAAAACCAAGAAATATGTCTATACACAGCTACAAGATGTGTTCTGTTTATATTTCAGAGTGAGCAAACTGGAAAGAAACATAGGTCTCACATATATTTTTTTTAATAGCTTATGATTTCTTTAAAGAATCATATATCATTTTTAGTCAAGAGGAAAAGAGACCCTCAGAGATATAATTTTTCCATGATGCAGTTGGTTGCAGCCACTCCCTGTTCTATTCTTTCTTTTGTACTGTACCACAGCTGTTCTTTGTGTGATACTGTAGCTGCTCCTGTTATGTCTACCACAGACCTGGAAAAAAACAGCAATAGTTGGCTTAGTCTTTGTACATGGTTAAAATTTAATATATTTGTGTCTGTTGTTCCTTATATAGCTCCTCCACAGAGTTATTTAATATCACATTTGGGAGTGTGAAGGGTAAAAACTTGAACATGCACTATAATACTTTAATGTTTCTTGCAATTTTTCAAATGACTGTGTTTTAAGTAGTGTAGAGATAAAGATTTTTAAATAAAATTTATTTCAGTTGCCTGATTTTAGCATGTTATGGATTATCTCACCAATACCTTTAAACTAACCATGTGTATATCTTTTTTATAAAATAGTAAAACATATTATAAAGGCATCTTTGGGTTTTGACACCTGCAGTGAATTTAGAGCTTTTTCTGATTTTTTGTTACATCCAGTTGTCTCACTGGGTAATCACTTATCTATCCCTCAAATTATACATCTTCTCCCTTGCTCTGACGTGCACTTAATTTACTTTACTCTTTACAGATTATTTTCTGCTAATGTGATTACTGGGTTTTTTTAGGGATTATTACCAGAATCAGATCTGGTTTTAAATTCTTTAAAAGTTGTCATCTCTCTTTTGTCAAATTTATCAGATACATAATTATAGAGCCTTTTTTTTTTAAGTCTTAGAGCAAAATATATATACACATGAGCTTATCTCTATTTCCAGCTGGAAAATGGGAATTATTTGTAAAAGTAATTAAGAAGGATTGATTCCTAATCAAATTAAAATACTTGGAAGCCATATTCTGTGAGCCCAATTGTCATTTAAATGGAGTCTGAATTGGTACCTGAATAGACTAATAGTTCTGAAGGCAAAGCAATGATTTTGGTCCTTTATAAAGCAATGACTTATAGGCCTGAGCAAATACGTGACAGCAGCAGCAGCGTCCATGAAGAGTTTACAGAGCCCATGTGCAGACAAAGCGTGGGGGATTAGGACCTGTCTGAGAGACAGGCTGGAGACAGCCTGCTGGGAGAGGAATGAGCAGCAACTTCAGGAGCAGTGTGGGGAAGGCATTTTCCACATAAAAGACAGGCTGGAAAGGAGAAAGGGGGCTCCAGAGGGAGCACGTCTGGCTCAGCGACAGTGGAGTGACCTGGAGTGGGATGAGAGGCAGGCACAGGGCTGTGAGCAGAAGAGCAGGATCTGGAAGAGCCACATGGATGTTCCTGAATGCTGCAGGTTTCAGCATGAGGTGATGGTTGTGAGAAGTGTGTCCCCACTGCCTAAAAAGACAGTGTTCACTCCCAAAGAACTGATGCAAGGCAGCAGGGGAAGGTCACACACACTCAGGGTCTCTCAGGTCATAGGGAGGTAAGAGGAAACTGTGGATAGTCCCTGAGATGAGGAGAGCTGGATCCTGGTCAGAACAGCTCATGTGTTTGTAAACCTAGCGAAATTTGCTGTGTTTCCATCCAGGCAACATTGTAGTGAGATTTGTAAGGGGAGTGTCCCCATTCAAAGTTAATAAAATACTCCCTACAACTTCCTGAAAGCTGGCTGTGGTCAGGTGGGGATTTTTCTCTTTCTCCAGGCAACAACGAAGAGAATGAGAGGATGCAGCCTCAAGCTGCACCAAGGGAAATATAGACTGGATATTAGGAAAAAGGTTTTCATGGAAAGAGTGATCAAGTACTGGAATTGTCTTCTTGGGGAGGTGGTGGAGTCACCATCCCTGGATGTGGAGAAAAAATCCCTGGATGTGGCACTTGGTGCCATGGTCTAGTTGGGGTGTTAGGGCATGAGTTGGACTCGATGTCCTTGAAGGTCTCTTCCAACCTGGAAATTCTGTGAATTCTGTGGATTCTGTGAAAAAAATCAAAAGGTGTTGAAATGACAGTAGATGACACAACAACTGAGAGCAAGGGTGAGCCACAGGCACCACGGTGTAGCAGAGAGGCCTTTGAGATAGAGGAGTGGAAGAGAAGTGTCAGAGTCTGCACCTGGCACCAGAAGAAGAGCATCAGGGACTTGTGGAAGGAGTGCAGTAGTACTTTCTTCCTGCCTTCATGCAGATTTCTGTGTTTTTTTCTCTCTCTAGCTTTGCCTGCCCTCCATCTCCTTGCTGAGGAATGAGAATAGCCTGGACACTCTGGCAACACAGGCAAAGTGTGACTAAGGGAGGCTGAGCTGAGCTACACTTTGACAAGAAAATACAGAAAATACACTACTACATAAAAATAGAGGTTCTAGGAATCTTACAATCAGCTTAAGGAAGCTCTTTCTCTTGCCCCACCCCGAGGATGCTGTTTGGCCCAAATCTGAAAGCTCTTTGTATGTCTCTGTGGTTACTGGTTTCTCACTTCCACCCTTCTGTTATCTTTCTCTCCCTGTATTTCCATAGTCATATTTTTCTAGTTCTCCTAGATATTTATTTTTTTCTGATTCTTCAAAAATAAGACCTTATGAGGCAGAGGTAAATAGAAATACATAAAAAAGGTTTTCTGATTTTGGCCTTAGTCAATTGCCCTTGGGCATATCCTCTTTTAAGTTTTCTTTCTAAAGTAAACTTTTTAGATTTCAGATTCCTGATTGTGCAATATGTAAAGAGGCTGTTGACAAAGAGGATTGGAAAGACTTAATTTTTGTGTACAGAAAATTTGTGGATTAAATTCTCTTAAAAGCTTCTATTTTTATTTACATTTGACTCAGAATAAATTTCAGAAATTAAAACTTATATTAAACCATTAGGAATTAAACTACTACTCTGAATGACTGTCATGGAAATTTATTTTCTTCATAATTACATTTGTTTCAGTAAGAGACACAAAAATAAAAGTTGGGGAAAAGCTCTTTCATTTGACAAAACAACACAGTTGCTGTGACTGCTATAGGATAGTGGTCCAGACTGGTTAAAGCTCTGGAATAGTGAGATAATTTCCAAAGTAAAATGCATATGCAAATTAGTTGATCAAATCAGTTCACTATTTTTCCTGGTGTTTGAAGAGAAAGAAGGGAAATACAAGACAAGCAGTAGCAGGATGACATAATATACGTTATTATTGTTAACAAAATGTCATAAATGCAATAAACACAGGGAAAATGAAATCTCCAGCCCTCGTGAGGCTGTGGACAGCAGCAATTTCAGTGACAATGCAGTGTGTAGCTGAGATTGTATCTGATGCACAAGCAGCTAGGGATGGCATTTATTCCATCTGACTTCCATTATCTGCAGTGTTGTCATCTGGACTTCTCTTACAGGCAACAGAGAGAAAACAGCTCGTAAAAGACAACAGTGCAGGCTGCACATGGCAGGCTGGTCCTCACAATCCTTGCTGGTTCTCAGTAAAATATTAGTAGTTTGATTATTTCCAACAACCTGGCAAATGTTAGGTGTTAATTATTATTTATTAGACTTTCACACCTTTATATGTAATGTAATGGAGGTTTTTCTGGATCTTACTAGAAGGGAAACTTTCAATGAGCAGCAGGCCTGTACTCACGTGACATTTCTATCCACAACGAGCAAGCCACTACTGAGAATAAGTCATCTTAGTTTTCATTTTGAAACAAATGCCTGCATTTTGTAGAAGAAAAAGCGCATCTAGAGTCCTAAATTTGCTAAAATCAATAAATGTCTGACAATATACTAAGAAAATCAGATTTTTGGCTTTATACATGCATCAAAAAGATGGCAGGTATTTATTGAAATAGCTTGGGCTTGACTAGTATGTATGCTGAGGTATCTTATTATGAAAATAAAATTGGTACTGGAGAGTGATCAATGGAGAACAATGAAAATGTCCATTCTGAGTAACAGACATGTTGATCTTTTTATCTAGTGTCTGTTTCCCACATCAGAAGTGGAATATGGCAAGGGAATTTTTATCCTTTGTTTGAAGAGTTAAATAGCTATCAGGACATAATTAAATAAATAGAAACACTGTATTAATTTAAAAAACAGTAGACTTCCAGATCTCCACAACTGAAAAAATGTAGTTGCTGCAATTTGTAATGACAATCCTTCTGCTCCACTGTTTACTCAATACATTGTATCAGGTGCTTAGAAAAAGCTCTTTGTACTTGGACTTAAAATCTCTGGAAAGCATGGTATCTGTATGGGATTCTATAAACAGCATAAGATAATTTTTCATGCTGTATACATGCCAAACGAATTAGCATTACTGACCGAAAAATTTTAATGGCACAAAAGGATGAGGTTCAGTTCTCTCGAGAAAACCCAGGGAAGGAAGTGGCCATCAAGCCAGACTTCATCACAGAACGACTCTCATTAATTTTAAAAAATCTGCTGACTTTTTGGAATGGTTACAGCAAATGACTTATGAAATGAAAAATTCTTTCCCGACCCAGTGAGCTTTTCAATCAATGTTCTCCATGATGTGCTGTTTGCTAGCTGTCTCAACTCAGCAGCCCTAAAAATATTTAGCAATATAAATGTACATTTTAATAGCTTGCTCTGATCTCTCTTTTGATATCTGGCTTTCATGATCTGCCTCCATTCATCCACAATCTCTGGTGCCATCAGCCGAAAAGTCACTTTCTCTCCAGGGTTCACCTGAAGGCATCTGAACTACTCAGCTCCCCCCAGCCCCCACCTCAGCACTGCTCCACATCCCCACCAGTCTCACCAATTTTTTTTCTCTCTCATGAAAAATATAATAACAGTTTCTTCCTGTGCATACTTCATGCCCGAGGAGAAGATTAAATTAAATTAAAACTTAAAAGAGGCTTTACCGAAGGCTTAAATTTCTAGTTAAACTGCCTAAGCTACAAATAAGTTTTATGCAGGTTATTGTTCTTCAGCTAAAGCACCATTACTGTAAGGCTTTGTAGCAGACAGACTAATCACTGCTGAGGGAGAGAGGGTTTGTTTACTGACTGGCCATAATACTCCTTGCTGACCAACTTTTCTACCTTTGTCTGATTGTTTAACTTGGTCGTTTGTGTTTTTTCTCATTAGCCAAACAAGTAAGATCTGGGAAGCCATCAAGTGCTGTCACTCTGGGGAAGGAGGGCATTTTGCACCAGGAATGAAGATATTTGAGGCATATGCTTTACACAGCTCACAGGAATCACCAGGGTCAGGAAATGATGTTTCTTATGTGTTTGCTCTGTGTTTTATTTATGGTCACTATTGGGGAGGTGTTTGTCTCTCAGCCAAACAATGGAGACAGCCTAAAACAGCCTGGTGTAAGCCCCAGCATCACAACTGCTGGTTCAGAGGGGCAGCAGAGAAGACCAAAAGCCCGTGGAGATGCTTTGAACAGGAGTGTGCTGTGCTGTGCCACAAGCCTTGTAGCAAAGGTAGCTGCTCCAGCAGGAACCTCTCTGCCCCTGGAATGGCACAGCTCTGCATCCTGGCAGGGAGGGACACAGTCCTGCTGGGGTGACAGCCCTGAGGTGTCTGCTGAGAGAACACTCAGAGCAGGGGTGGGTACTTCAGACACAAAGGGGTATTGGTGAGCTACTGCTTCAAATTTCTCCAGTATTCTCTATTTACTTCTTTTTGTGTAGTTTGTGGGATCAGCTAAGGTTCCCCAAGGGTAACGGTGTCAGGGCCAGTCTTGTTAAATATCTTTATTGATGATCTGGATGAGGGGATTGAGCTTACCCTTCAGAAAGTTCAGAGACAACACTAAGTGAAAATGTTGATCTGCTGGAGGGTAGGATGGCCCTACAGAGGGATCTGGACATGCTGGATTGATGCTCCAAGGCCAATGGTACAATGTTCAACAAGGGCAGATGCTGGATCCTACACTAGAGTCACAACAACCCCAGGCAGCGCTACAGGCTTAGGGAAGAGTGGCTGGAAAACTGCTCAGCAGGAAAGGTCCTGGGAGTGCTGGTTAGAGCTGGACATGAGCCAGCAGTGCCCAGGTGGCCAAGAAGGCCAATGGCACNGTTAAATATCTTTATTGATGATCTGGATGAGGGGATTGAGCTTACCCTTCAGAAAGTTCAGAGACAACACTAAGTGAAAATGTTGATCTGCTGGAGGGTAGGATGGCCCTACAGAGGGATCTGGACATGCTGGATTGATGCTCCAAGGCCAATGGTACAATGTTCAACAAGGGCAGATGCTGGATCCTACACTAGAGTCACAACAACCCCAGGCAGCGCTACAGGCTTAGGGAAGAGTGGCTGGAAAACTGCCCAGCAGGAAAGGTCCTGGGGGTGCTGGTTAGACCTGGAAATGAGCCAGCAGTGCCCACGTGGCCAAGAAGGCCAATGGCACCTGGCCTGGATCAGCAGTGGTGTGACAGCAGGACCAGGGCAGAGATTGTCCCTGTATCCCTCACACCTCAAATCTTATGTCCAGCTCTGAGCCCCTCACTACAGGAAAAACATTGAGGTGCTGGAGAGTGTCCAGAGAAGGGAACAGAGCTGGTGAAGGGTCTGGAATACAAGTCTGATGAGGAGCAGCTGAGGGAGCTGGGGGTGTTCAGCCTGGAGAAAAGGAGGCTCAAGGAGAATCCTACTGCTCTCTACAACTCCCTGACAGAAGGATGGAGCCAGAAGGGAGTCAGCCAGGTAATAAATGAAAGGATGAGGAAATGGCCTCACATTGTGCCAGAGGAGGTTCAGGTCAAACATCAGGAAAAATTCCTCCAAAGAAAGGGTTGAAAAGCACTGGAACAGGTTCCTGAAGGAGGTGGTGGAATCACCATTCCTAAGGATGTGTAAGAAATGACTGAACTCAGTGCCTTGGCCTGGTTGACAGTGTGGTGAGCAGTCGAAAGTCAGACTCAATTAACTTGGAACTCTTTTCCAACAAAATGATTCTGTAATTCTGAGTGTACAGTTGGAGGAAGACACTGGAGAAAAGCTGTGGGAACAAGGGATTTCTGTGTAACACAGTCCAGTTTCTGGTGCTGGGTGTGTCTAAGAATTTTGCACTTGACTGCTGTGCACGCAGATTTCTGTCAATCACCTTGGCTCCGGATGGAATGGGGAGGCCACAGCCCACCCTGTCTCACAAACATCAAAGGTATTTCTGCACTGATAAAAAATGAAAGCACATAGGGTTATATCACTTATGAATAATAGAAATGCTTAGCACTTGTGTATGTAGTAAATACTACTTTTCTGTGCTAGGTAAATAAAACTGATTTTCTTGCAATGACTTACATCCTAGGCCATCATAAAAGAACACATTTCACTCTGATAAATATGAACTGAGAAAATGTGAAGCAATAGGGATTTCCAGATAACTTTCAACAGAGTGAGCAAGCAAGATGATTCTTAAAACCTTCCCTATTGTTTCAGCTATTTTGTGTATGAAAAATAAAATTTTGAACAATAGCTCCTTGATTGCATATTTCTGTAAGACATAGAGGATGGACAAAGGAGCCATGGAAAATTCAGGAATAAAAGAGCAGAGAGGTTTGCACTTTTACAATTTGTTGGCATGAAACTGAAGCAGAATCCTGAAAGTCTGCACTTGTTAGTCAGTGAGAAGAGTCTGTTTGGAAGTACAGCATGTGATAATATAATCCTTGCTATTAGTACAGCATGAATGATGTTCTGCTGTGGATTAAAGAGAGATGAGGAGGAACAGCAGGTTCCAGAGCTGCTGGCCATGGCACCATCAATTACCTGTCTTGCTTAGGTCCCAGGAAGTCTGGCATTTTCCCAGCTATAACTCCTTTTAGGCAACATCTATGCTGGAGCTGAAAAGCATCACTGTTCTACCTGCCTGATGTGTGGCAAAGTCCTTGTGCAGTAAGTTCAGATCAGTGTAAAATTATGTTGGAGACAGCAGGTGAGGCAGCACAAAATTATCTTCATGGGTTGGATTTTTTTTTTCTTTTTTTTCTTTTTTTTTTTTTNNNNTTTTTTTTTTTTTTTTTTTTTTTTTTTTTTTTTTTTTGACAGCAATGGCTAGACATTTTATCAGCTAATCAAAAAATGGTAATCAATAGACTGAGCCAGAATCTAAGCCTCACAGAATGTTTTCAGATCAATTGATTCAAACAACTGGTCTTGTTTTCATTTATCTTGTATATGAGAATATACCACAGCAAATACTGAGTCTCCAAACTTGAACTGCAGGTTTAACCTTGTTGAAAAACATGAAACTTGACCCTGCTTACCTTTCCCTTGTTTCACAAAGGTGTTCCCTTAAATAGGACACAACCCTAAAGTAAGAAAAAAAGATACCAGGTGTGGTTTGAAATGGCATCTTCACATTCTAAAAGAGTTTTGAGGGATATCATGTTCCAGGAAAAAAAATGTAGATATTCCCCCTGATTTTAAACTACAGATCCCTTTCTGAGCAAAATGTCAGAGTCTATGCCAGAGTGAAAATTTTCTCCAGAAATCTCCACTTGGCGCTTTTTTTTTCTTTAAGTATGGTGCTAACTTTTTTTTTTTGTATCCTTTCCTTTCTCTTTAATGGTCCCTGAACTCCATGTTTCAGTCCTACCAGTCCTGCATTATTCTTCCATATGTGCTACAGTAAACACATGCACTGTTTTGTCCAAAGTCTTCTAGATTCTTGCAGTCTCAGGAGAGGAACATGAGGATGGCCTCAGGAAAGGAATCATAAATAGGTGCATATTTGCTCTTGTGACTGTATACTTTAATCTAATTGAGCATTCATGGGAAAAAAAAATCTGCTTTATTACTTACCATAAATCCAAGATAATTCTATTTAATGTTCCTTTAACTGACAAAAAAGGATAAACATAGCTAACTATAAACATGACATAAATAAAATCTGGCATTCCTCCCATTCCCCACCCATTGTCCCAGTTGGCTATTTTATCATATCACTTGATATAAAATTTAACAGTATGGTATATAAATGATCCCTTTTTTTTATTCTTTTGCATAATAATTGGATGGTTTCCAGTAATAAAGAATAGTAAAGCTACAATGTATTCCAAATCATAAACATCTTTGTTTTATGTGTGCTTCTTTGCTTTTATTGTGGAGAAAACAATACAGCAGCCAACAGAGAGCTACATCAGCAGAAAGCAATAGTTGCTTGAAAAGAACTAGTGCCACTTGAATTCTGTCTGAGTTTAACTGACTTGGTGTCTTACTCCTCGGCTCAGGGAAGTAGAGGAGATGCTAAAATGGTGACACAAATTGATGTTAATAAATTAGCACGCTCATGAAAGGAGACTCCCGATTTTAGTGCTAACAGCACACCATTATACGGAGCATAATGTAGTTTAAAAGGCGCACTGATAAGTGGCTGTATTCAAATCCATTTCTGTGCCCTTTTGTGTTCTTATCTCCCCTGGTCCAGCAGACAATCCAGCTTTTCACTAACCTCTGGCACTGCACCATCAGTGTAATCCGTGCCCTCCTTTCTATCCCCGCAGCTCAGCTCCCGTAATGAGCATCACCTGTGGTATGTGACATTTGGAGCTGCAGCAGCAGCAAGAGGGGCTTGCTCTGCTCAGTGCCTGCTGGTGGAAGAGGCTCCACTGCTCGTGGCCCATGGGAACCTGTCTGTGTGCCCCAAAGCTATCCCAGGGAAATGGCTGAATACCTCTCATCTCCTCCGAGCTGAGCCTTGGCCCCTAATCCTTGTAATTGCTGCCTGCTAAGAGGAAATCACCCCACGGGGTCCTGAACTCGCATAGGGTGCTTGGCCTGCCTCCAACAAAACCAGAGGATAGCTTGCATTTGAGATAAATTCCCTGTTTGAATCAAATAGATTACCGTGGCAGAACCTCTGTTTTAAAGGAATTGATTTCCTTTAAAAATTAATTTTAAGGGGTATTTTTGTAATCATGAGTATTTTTAAATTCCTCTTGTACATTTTTAACTGTATTTATACTGAAATTGGAGGCTTTTCCCCCTTTAGGAATTTATATATATTTATCAACAAATATGAGCATGAACATTCATATGCATGTAAACAATTTTGAATTGCAGCAGCTCTGTAAGGGAATAAGAGGGCTTATAATTTTTTGCAAAATAACAGTTGATAATGAACAGCACTTTAAAATGAATTTCTAGAGATATAAAATGATACCAAAACCTAAAAAAAAATAAAGCAGAATAAGAAAATAGAAGTATAGGAAGCTGAATAAGAAAATAAGCAGAATACCAAAACCAGAAATACTTGCAGAAATGTCATTCCAATTGTCTGAACAGTGTGCTTTTCAATCCTTTAATTTTTTGTTTTGTGGGTTGTTTTGGTTGTTTTTCTTGGTTTTGGGTTTGGTTTGGGGTTTGTTTTTTCTTTTTTTTTCAGAAGAAAAATCTAGCTGAGAAGTTTAATAAATACATTTTCTTAAAGCAAAGATCAGTTTAGCACCAAGACTGTTATACTCAGTTGTAAACTTAAAGATACGGTGGCAGGGTTTCCAACGTGACAGCAAACATTCTTCCAAAACCAGAAGCCTACTAAAATAAAAGCTTCTTGTTGCTGGATTGATATGTTGAAAAAAGTGGAATTCAAGTCAAGAAATGTCCCAGACTGAGAACAATTTCTCTAGTAGTAGAAATACAAGATTACCAAGACTATAGAACAAAACTATTCTGTCTCATAATACAATTTGCAATAAAGGAGGTAATATTATTTTCTCTTTCAGAAATTCACTGAGACAGACAACAAAGAAATAATGTATTTTGAACTGTCAGATATGCTTACCATAGTTTAGCGTCTCATTTGTATATGTCTGACATCTGATTTTGCTCTGGACTTCCCCAAAGAAATAGATCTGTGGTCTCAAAATATTGCCTTTTAGAAAGAGAAAAATATTCAGTCATGTGATGAACCAGCAGATAACATAGGCAGGATATTCTGACTCTTGAAATTGAGTGACTGACTAGCAATAGTCCATAAATTGTAACCCTGCTCTGCACATCCTTTATTGTTTTATTGGAAGAAGTGAACGAATGGTCATGTTAGAAGTATCACATTAACTATTACTTATTCATTGATTGTTTTTTGGTTTGGGATTTTTTTAAAAAAAATTCATAACAAGATATGTGTATGGAGGTAAAAACCAGAAAGAGCTCTGTGAACACAACAATCTAAAATCTTTTACTAACTAAAGGAACTTTGTACTCTAAAGCTCGGAGTCCTGAACATTAGTCATCAGAGAGCATAAACAATAATACCAGGATTATAATGCCACCCACCAGTACTGAGGATTAGTATGGCAAAGGTTTGGTTCCCCCATACTGGTGCAAAATAATTCTGCCTAGCAGGAAAAATCAGTCCACTTTTAGCTAATGTGCTCATCTGCAAAGCAATTTATATAATTTATGTTTCTTCAGACTTTGCCCCTGGATTGTGAGTACAGGACTTGGGGCTCCTAATTATTTTACAGACATTAAAAAAAAAAAAAAAAAAAAGGGCTTTCAGTGAGATCACTTTGTTTTCTCCTCATTTACAACCACCTGACAGTTTTGAAAAGGTGTAGCTATAAAAACACCCATCAAATGCAGCTGTGTTGCATTGCAAGGCCAGCCATGTTGCTGCAGCACAGGGAGACCTGCACATACCACATGAATCTCAGAAAAATCTCCTGAAACTGGGGAAAATGTGGGTTCTTTAGAAAAGAAAGGTAACAACAAAGAAAATATATAGAGACCTGCCAAGAGTGTAGTCTGTGAGTTATTGTGGCTGTCCTGTGGTCAGTGATGTTAGGACTCTTAGCCTGACCAAGATTTTTTAACCAGAATTAGTGGAATACTTCAGATTTAGCTGGTCAGAGGAATTAGCCCAGATCTCCATCAGTTGCTCCTTCACTTCCAGGTGAGCAAATGCAGCCACAGAGAAGCCATGATGGGGTGAGAGTTGAAGTGAGATTCAGAGCCCCTGAATTTTCCATTTCTTGGTAAAAATTCGAGGTTGCAGTTTTTTTATCTCCTCTGTCCTTCAGAAAGAGGAGAATTGGAGCTGCTCACACACACCAAGCATGCAGTCACAGTCAGTCACCAAATGGTGCCTGCAGCACCTGGGCAGCAGGGCTGGGTGAAGCTGGATGTCCTTGGAGCTCCCTGGAGAAAGAGGCAACTGAGGTGGCTGTGAGAGGTTTGAGACATGAGGCAGGAGGCTGATTTGTAAGTTGCTACGGGAGTTTTCTTCTCTGGTTGATAAACTGCACAGAAATTTATTCCTTTCACAAAGATCTACTTTCTTGGATCTTACTCATTCATTAGGAGTCCCCTTCTCATGCATTCAATTTCTTTTGTGGGAGAAGAGGACAAGAGTAGAAGGAATGGGAAATTGTTGTGCAGGCTGGGGTTGTGCAGAAATTGCAGGGTTCCAGTGCTGTTGTTACTTTAATTATTCAAATAAACAAGAGACATAAATTATCTTGACAGTGCCTGCTGGCCACCTGCCTAGCCAAATGTTGGAGAAAATATGTATGATATTCAAAGAGGAAATACAGTTGAAAATGGTGTTGTACTCTTCCAGTAAGTTTTATCTGCTATTAGTGTTTAATTAGTAACTGTAAAGAGATTTCTTCCTTCAATATTGAGTGGGATTTTAAAATAGTGACTATACTAAGGAAGGATAAATAAGGGACTATTCTGAATATAATCTCAGCCTTAGTAAAGGTAGTGGGAATGTTTCTTCTTTTCCCTCACTTGTGTTGAAAGAAGCAAAATAAACAAAAATACGCTTAGTAAGCTCAATGAGGCTTTACTGGAAATACTTTTATCCTCAATAAATAAAATAATTTCACTAGTGACCAAGCCGTTCTGTCAAAAACCAGCCATAGGCTTATGTTAACAGTTTTGTTATTGTTACATATCTTTTCGCCACTTCACTATATATGTGGCCCCAAGATACTGAGAGGCTTTTTTAATTCCAGGAAGCCCCTACACCCTGAACTCTTCTTTCTTGCTTACATCAACCTTTTAGTCTCACTGGTACCTTCCTGCAGTATCCTTCCACAGACCAGGGAACAGGTCCCTTCTTGAAGTGCTGCTTCCTGCTTTCTGGTCCTGTCTCAGCTCACAAAGCTGGCTGCTCATGCTGGAAGAAAGAGGAGGATTTCTGTGGTGCAGCTGAAACAAAAGCCACACACAGTAAAACAACAACATGACCTGCAGCCGCAGTAGGCTTCTGTTGAGTTGAATAGCCTGACACATGGTGATGGTTTTTGGCCAAATTAGTAGTGGCATGTCTTCTGGAAAAGGAGAAATTCCGTATTTTTATTATGAATATCAATAAAGGACTTATGCTTATCTTAACAATATTGCAATGAGAAGAAGAGCAAGGCCAGGGTGGAGTAGAGGAGAGAAGCTTTAAGCAGAAACACTTTAGAGGCTTAAATTATTTCCGTGTTCACTAAATAGCAAAGATTTATAGAGTTCACTGTGAGCATATATTTGCTTATTACAGATGCATGGGAGCAAAAACAAGCTGAGGTGGTTTTAGGATAAGCAGTCCAGAAGTAAATAGCTTTTGAATCTCTCTTTTTAAATATTAAAATTCCTCTCAGTTGTATTTGAAGTGTTTAATGAGAGAGAAAAAAAAAAAAAAAAAAGGTAGCCTATTCCAATCTTTTCCCCAGCTGAGTTACAAATTTGCTTACAAACTTATTGTTATGGTGAAGTTAATAACCCCAGTGACAGCAGAGAACAGTTGGAGGATGTGAGGCTGGGTTCTGCTGGGTTCAGGCTGCTGCTAATGGCTCCGATTCGCTCTTCCCTGCCCTCCTCTCCTGGAGCCGTGTCAGGTGCCCAGCACCTCGCAGAGCACATTAAGCCTAATGTGGGATTTGAGAGCCTGCAGAGTGCTGCCCAGTGTCAGAGCTCTCTGGCACAGGAGCTGCTGGAATTAAAATTGCAATTAACTCTTTGGTGGAATTAAAATAAAAGTTAGAGTAAGACAGAGAGGGCCTGACCGATTTCTTCCCGTGGGCTTTGCCACCGTCACACACAGCTGGTGCCTGACAGCAAGAGGAGCAGGAGAGGGCAGGAGTCTGGGCTTCTGACCCTGAGACACCTCTGATCACACTTGGTTCTACAACATGTGATCAAAATTATTTCCTGAAAACCCATAAACAAGTGGGAAAGTAAAAGGAAGGCAGGCTAGAGCCAAGCTGACCTCTTTCAATCACCTTGTAGAGGAGATACGATTTGTGTTCAAGAAGTTTCAGTCAACCCTGTAGCTGCTAGACCTTTCATATCACAAGTAATGTGAGATGTTTTGGCTATGATGAAAAACCTATGGCCTGTCATGCATGAAACAGAAATACTGCATATTGAAATGAAAAAAAAAAACAACACAACAATACCCATGCAACCAATAAAAACAACCCAAGGTGTTCATGAATACAGTAGAGATTTTCCTCAGTTAGGGAAAATGTTGTTATAGCATTCAAGTGAATGCATTCTTTGTCTCATTCAGGAGCCAGCTCAGCTGATAGCGTATTAAAATTAAAACCTTTTTCCAGGATTATGACACAGTAAATACAGCAGTTAGGAGCAGAATAAAGGTGCCTCCAACCCAGTATCTGGCCTCTGCCAGGGTCAAATTATGGGATTCTTGACATCTTAAGAAATGTAAAAACGTGGGATAATTTTTGTCTCCATTATAGCCTCCAAATTCTGTAATTTGTCATTCATTTGCAAGTAAACTGTAGTTTGTGATTTGATGAGCAAGTTCAGTTACATCACTGTGTTCCATAGATATTCATAGAGATTTCCCTCATTTTATTCAATTTCTTTTTTACTCATTCATATTCTAAGCAGATTTAAAAATGCTTCTACCATGAGTAACATCATCTAATTTTAGCATGAGTAGTATCTGCATTCACTGACTTCCCTCTCAGTTTTATATTACAAACATGAATGTTTTCTTCTTTACTTTTTCCAAGCCATTCATGATTTTGTGGCAGTTGTTTGATTATATTTTATTATTGTACTGCAGTTGTTTTAGTTTATACTACATTCTATTATCTCATGCATGTTCTTTCATTTATCTCATTTTTAACCTGTAGAGTTATAGCTGACCTCAGCTGCCCTATAGAAAATAAAGCATGACAGTCATTCTTTCTGCCCCTTCCCAGTGCCTTGCCTCACACTAAAATGTAAACTTTGGAATGACATGACCAGGTTTGCACATGGCAGTCAGAACATGGACAGTCTTTGCTAGAAGAGAGGTCATTTTACAGGGAGTCCAATTCATTGCAGAGAATGTATTTTCAATTACCCTGATTTGACTATGGCAAATAGATGGTAGGGAGAAGGGATGTGGCATCAGCTGAAGATAAATCTTTCAATTTTTTGTTATGATTGCTTGATTTTATGACCTTAGTAATAATGTTCTAACATCTACTTTCATACTTACCAGAAGGGGTTGTGACTTTTTCAAAATGTGATAATTCACCAGAAGAGAAGTGTAATAAGAGGTTTAATTATTGGACTTTAAAAGCACTATTTCAGATCAATTCGACAAAAGCAAATATTCTGATTTAGGGGTTAAAAAATGCAAGAGGAGTAGGTTCCAATTGAAAGATGAATTTCAATTCTGCAGAACTCTAATTTCTCTGGAATTCTGAATATTCATCTTGAATATGAACACTTATCTTGAATACATGCAAAACCATAAAAACCTTGTCAGATCCACTATTCAGAAGGCAGGAAACATAAAAGCCAAGATTGGGACTTGGTCACTTTGCTATGTATTTAGTAATATACTAATCTGTAATTACAGGAACATGTAGATTTTGTCCATAGGATCCTTTCTTTATTCAGTGTACAAAATTAACAGCACTCTCTTACTGATTCAATATTTTGTTTCATCTTCCATGGTCAATACAAGGTCATAGGCTTTACTTAACTGCAGTCCATTAAAACTCTGCTCCAAAGTAAAAAAAAATTATTAATTCCTGATGGGCTTTTCTCTCCTATCACCATTCTAATGTTTTAGTGGTTTAGAGATATTAATGAATGCATCTTGCCTGTGAAGTCACTGAGGGATGTAGGGAGCTGGCTCACAGAGATAAAAGTTTAAAGTGCACACTCACTCTGGGGTTCAACTTCACATGTGTGATTGGCTTTTGGGAGTACTTAATGTTGTTTTGGACATCAAAGCAAGAAAAAACATTCATTCAGTTGCAACTGTAGGTCTCAAATATTTTTCTCAATCAGTTCCATCCCCAAGAAGAAACATCCTGCTGATGCTGGTCAGCTGCTTGCCTAGAGCACACAGGGAGTGGGAGGCATGTGCAGGCAGGGCATGCACATCCTGGACAGGGCATTCCTCCCCACCCTGAACATGCAATTCCCTCTAGTACCCTTGCAAAGGGTTTACAGAGAAGTTGTTCATGCATTCCCAGAACAGGAGCTATCCTCTCAGAGCTTTGTTTCTGCTCTGCAAGGCTCAACTTTCAAGGTGTTTTAATTAACTGAAGTCACACTGGAACTTACTGAAGTTATTTATTTGTTATTTATTATTCCTGTTGAATTGCAGAAGAAAAGGAAAAGGTAAATCCAGTAAAAAGAGAAATCCCATTCCAGCTGCCATAAAACTGCTCTAAAAAATTGGAGATATCATTGCTGTTCAAGGAATTCACAGAGTTCTTCAGGTGGGTGAAATATTGTCTATCTTGCTGTAGAATGTTAGAGGTATCTTCTATGAGAATTCAACTAGAATGGGAAAACTCAATTTCATTGCTTAAAGTTCAGCAAAATTACATGCTACTCAATAAGTTTTACCATGGAAAACAAGAGAAAGCTTGAGCAGTGAGCAGTATTAATATGCTCAGCAATGAAAAATCACTAGAGTTCCATATGAGTTTCTCTGGATGACGAACTTGATTTCCTGCGAAAAAGTGTAAAAATGTCCTATTGTAGCATTTAACTCAAACAAAGAGCTTTGGTATTTTCTATCCCCTCCAGGCATTAGAAAGTGCCCTTGAATTTTTGTTGTGTATTATGTAAATTTATTTGTTTATGGTTATATTTATCTCCTTATATTCTGTCTGAATCATCTAAATTACAAGCTGTAATTAATTCACTATTGCTGCATTATGTGCTGAAAACATACATAAATAATGAATATATTTTGGATCTGTCTTGTTGTTTTAAGCATTTCACCTAAGCCCTCAGAATTTCCTCAGGCCTTCACTTGTGCTTTTGCTTCATGCCAAAAAGATGTAATATTTAATAGTAGCATTCCTTTTTGACTACATTTGTTGCTGAGTTTTATGTTAGGAACTATGATAGCTTTAGCAAAGCAACTGTTGATTTATTGGATTTGAGTTTGAACACTGACCTACATTAAAACATAAATGTTTGAATCAATGGCTCTAGAATTTCTCAGGTAAATTTCAGTCACCTAACTTTCACAGAGGTTAGCCATGAACTGACCCAACTCACGTTCAAATAACAAACATTGGCAGAAATTAGGCTATGGCACAACTACTATAGCCTTTACTCCTGTAAAAACATCAGAACTCAAGCAGAAAAATCTTCCCCTCCTGCAGTTTTTGGTCACCCCTCTCCATCAGGTTTCAACAAGCATGGCCACGAGGAGTGCAATCCCCCCACGCTGTGTTTTGCACTCTCCAGTGTAGGGCTGTCTGTTTTTCCACCAGCAGAGAATTCCCCTGGCTTTCCTGCCCACCACATTGTCCTGCTGCTTTGTTCTCTCTATTGTTTTCTTCCTGCAGAGTGATGCATTGCTGTATCTTCTCTTGCTGCAGCTGAAGTAGAGCCATCCATCATCCCAATCACTGGAACTAAGGACCTTATGGACTGGGAGTAAATTATGTAGCTTTGGGGAGGGAGAGAGGAAAAGAGAAAGAGGTTTTTTGTGTGTTTGGGTTGTGTGTTTTGTTTTGTTTATTTTCTCTCCCTGAACCTGCTTTTTTGTATTACTGTTTCCTTTTGCATAATAATTCTGCCTTGCTTAGGATCATGATAAGGTAAATGCAGCAGAAGTAGCTTCATTATTTCCAGAATGTAAATTTAATCAATACAAATGCAGTTAGCAGCTCCATAGCTGACTCGACTGTTGCTTGGGTCTGAATTTGAGTTTCATTTGTGTCTCTCCTTTCAACTTTAATGTAATACTGATACAGACTTCACTGAAATAAATATCCAGTAAACCATAAAATAATGCTATGTAGGTGTTGAGTCCAATTTACTGTTTACAGGCAAGATCTTCTTCGCATTCAGATAAAATCCAAGAGAGGCTCCTGCTTTTAATTTTAATGACTACAAATTATTAAAACCTGAAACTTTGGCCTCAGTTTAGGTCATATCTTGGCACTTAAAATTAAGTCTTAAATTTAACTCACAAACTAAACCAGAGCCCAAAATCTCAGCAGAGTCTAACTAGGACCACTAAAAACAAAGGAGATGATTAGATCTAATTTTCACTCCTATTCCTGAGTATTCCCCAGTGTCTCTTCCTTCTGGAGCCTTACAATATCTCTGGCCTTTCATTCCAAACTTCTGGCTTCACACCCCTCTCTCCACCTTGTCATCTCCCTGACAGGAGAAATGAAAAAATTCGAAATTTTTCAATGCCTTAAAGGGATATTTTTCAATTTGAACTCAGCTTCAAGTTTATACCAATTAAATTGCTTATAAGGATCCAAGGCACAGAGCTACAAAGAGCACTGTAAGATTTGGGTATTAAGGTGAGGATTTTTACTTCTAGCAAGACCATGCTAAGTTTGATCTCCCAGTTACTTTTCAGATTGTCTCTTGATGTTCAGTGCACGTCTGAAACAAGGGAACAAAGGAGTAATGAAACTGCAGTTTAATGACAGAAGCACCTTGTTTTTCATAGCCTTGTCATAGAAATTGTTTACAAATAAATTTGAGCAAGCTTTGTTGGTATAGTTAATGAAACAATCAAAGATGCTCCTATGATCTCTTTGATAATTACCAATGAATCTCAATGCCACCGTTGATTCCGGGAACAATGAAATATCCTTTTTAGAGTTTCAAAGTAAAATGAATTTGGTCTGCATTTGGTAAACTTGGACTATCCATTTCAAAATAGGCTCAGAGAACTGTATTGTAAGTCCACCAACTTTCAGCTAACCTTTTTGGGAGAGACGGTACAAGGACCTTCTCTCTATCAGAAGTGATTTAACCTTAGGTCCATCTGGAAAGACTTGACCAAAAATCACCTTTTCTGTGCCTTTATGATCTGTCTTGCTGGAAGATGAGGCTGAAGAACTGGACCCTGGTAGGCCACAAGTCAATCACACCCCTGTACTGAAGCGTTGTCACAAAATGTGAGGAAATATCTGTTGCATCTGGTTGCACACTAAATGCTGGCATAATTACCTGAGAATTTACTTTCTTCTTTGTGGAAGGAAGTACAGTTCTCTGGGGCTTTGTACAACTCATAAAATGAACAGTACCATGAAATTGGCATTAGTTTCTTCTTTGCTAGAATATGAGTAAAAACTATGTGTACAATGTAGAGGGTTTATTTTTAAATTCTACTATAAGACTAAGATCTTTAAGTGGGCAAAACCTTTTTTTCAGCTGTCATATTTTACACCTTTATTCAAATTCACCCTGGTTGACAGAACAAAATGAGCCATATTTGCCCTAGCCAAGGAATGTTACAGATAGACTCAGACCCACAGAATGTGACCTGATACCTCTCTGAATTTATAGCTCTAGGACCATATATATTGCCACACTGAATAAAAACTACTTTTGTGATGAGTGCCATGCCTGTTGCTGATTACTGAAAGAGAAGCTGGCAAAATGAGATAGTGCCTCTCCTATCTGTGTAAGTTCTTGGCTGGATGCAGTATGATGCCTTCCACTGGAGAGATGGAAGGTACCTGTGGGGTTATAATGCAAAAACTATGGAGAATTTCACACACTGGCCATCAATATGTGTTAATTATCCACCTGTATATGGTGGGCCAAATTACATGCCGTCAATTAATTTCTCATATTGAGCAAAAAATATTTACTCTAAACCAAATTATTTAGAACTTATTTTTGATAAGGTGGATTCGAGGGTGCAATTTCCAGACAGAAATCCCTGAAGTCATTTCACACCTCGCACTGAACGTTCATCAGACTGTTTTACTGATATTTTGGGCTGGATTTGGTGGTATAAGGTGCCGTGAAACACGGTTCATGTCACTCATTGGATTCACTAGTCATCACATTTCCCTTTCAGTTGTCAAAGGCTGATACTTCCATTTCTTCACCTTGCTCCTTGATGTCAGAAATTTAATTTGTTGTTTTACAGTGATTACTGGGTTCGTACTTCCTTTCTTTACTTAATGAGGGTGGTTTGAGGGTTTTTTGGTTTCTTTGGTTTTATTTGGTTTGGTTTTGTTTTTTTTCCCCTGACAATGTGTTTGTCTTGAATATTCATTTCTTTGCAGGATCTTGCAAATAAACTTTTTACTGAAAATAGAATAATTGCATCTATTTCTGTTCCAGCTCTGCTGTTCTTGGACTCATTCTGTTGCTGAATTGACCTGACATATTCCTTTAGCTAAGTAAGGAATGTTATTAGCAATTCCAATGTGCTTCATTTGAAATCCACATGAAGAAGGGAAAAGTTTTACAAATACAAGGAAGAGAAAGATACTGATCCCTATAGGATAATTACTTTCAAAACAGGGGGAACATCATCATTGTTAGTCGATTTCTTCTGGAAATCATCTTGCTAGGGAGAACAAAAGGATTGGGAGAAACAAGAGCTATTTAGCTTTATTTCTTTGTTTTTATACAGTTTTCTCTCAATGTTCCAGTTCCATAACCAGTACTCAATTATTGCCCTTTCTGGATTGGATTTATGGTCTCCATGTTCTTATGTGCTTTACCATAAGTTGTCCTGTGACACTCATTTTCCTCTTAAAATGTCAGCCCCTGGGGTCAGGTTAATGTTTGAAACATGCAAAAGATTTTTTTTTTTCTTCCTTTCCCTTCTTTTCCTTTCTCTCTCTTATTTTTTTTTTTAAAGCAACTTTACCAGCTCTCCCAAGTTGTTCTGAAAAGCTTTAAAACTGTGAAGTTTCATGCTCCCAAGACTAGAACTCAAATTTTTCAGATTTTAAGAACCAAACTATAATTTGGGGAGCTATGAATACCTTAAAATCTTTAAAACCTGGCATTTGTCTTGTCATCTAATGTATGTATCTTTTGTCTGTGAATGGCTGAACAGTAGAACTTGTCACCATCATCTTCAGTACCAAAATAAAGGGGTGATTATCCCACTTCTGATTGCAGGTGTGGCCATAAACATAGAGGAGGACTGGAGAACTTGACTTACCCTCTTGAGTGAATTTCTGTTGTCTCAGCTGGAAATTCCTGCAAGAATTCAGGAGAATGATGTTTTTACCCACATCTAAAAAGACATTTTTATGGTGTGAGTAACTACGTTGTCTTCACCTGCCCTGTCTGGAATTTGGGCCAATGGGATACCAAGTAAAGGGACAATCTTGCCAGTGTGTGGAAAAAGAAAAAAGAGGAATATTTATTATATATGTTAACCATTATTTATCATTATTTTAGACCTGCTGTTGGTTCAAATTTTCCTATTTTGCTTATATGAAATTCTGACAGGGCTCCTTTGTGACAGAAGTATTTAGGTATTGACTAGAATTTCTTGTTTGCATCTTTTTTTCTGAATACAAAATAAAATCAACATTTTAAGCCATAAATAGAAGGAGAGCACTCTGATAATGCTCAGCTGGAAAAAGTGAGGGAGTAGAACTGTTTTTATGAGGAAGTGTTCAGATAAATGAACACATTGTGCTTCTCTGTTGTATTCAATGTCTAGAGAGCGAGAATATAACAGTAGATTTTTTTTAATGTCTTTTTTTCTTTTTTTCTCTTGAAACATATAGGTGTGTTTAGACCATGCAAATCTCTTTTTTTGATCTCTGCTTCCTACAGAAACCCCACTGATACAGCTTCTGGTTCCATCTTCTGTGTCTCCATTTCACTGCCCCTTCCTCCAGTAAGGATGGCACTTATTTAGCCACTTTAAATATGGGCAGCTGAGGTTAGATTTTAACATCCTTGATTCCCAGAAATGAAAAAGAATAGCCTAGAGGGAAAAATCCCAGCTTAGATTATTTTCTCTTAAATACAAACATAACAAATGAATGGTGTGGCACTGGGGACACACCTTTGGTCTGCCTCCTTGCATCCAGCAATGTTCTTCAGTATGAGGAGCATTTTCAGCACTAGTTTACAACTCCCAAAAATTCTCAAGAGTGAACAGAAACTGACTTTTCCTATAAGTCAAAGATAGGCACTGGGCTGCTGGACAAAAGTCCAGGGAAAGCTGATCTGGGATGAGGAGAGGGACACGCAGGGAGGAGAGGGGCTCAGACACTGAGTCTCGCTGCTGTGTCACTGCTGTGGGTCTAGGGGAGAACCCCGGAGGCAGTGATCCAGCTGCTTTAATGAGCTGCCTCCCTGGAAGCATGGATCCTCTGTCCTCCAGCTCTGGGTGACAGGGCAGGGCACATTGCACTTTTCCAGAGTAGTTTTACTGGCCTCATCATTGCCTGTTTTGCCTTTCACACAGCTGGCTTGAACAGTTTAGTAGGGAAATTGTTTTGTGGATGCATCAGGATCACATGGAGCAATTCCCACATTCACACAGCATCTCTGGGACAACTCCAGCCATTGTTTCAAGGCAGCTTCATATTAGGAGCTGTTTAATGTCTTTTAGCTCTTTTTAATGCGATTTGGCAGGAGAAAACCACTCAGACAGGGTGCCATCAGCCAGTTCACTGCATGTTTGGAAATCTTGGCTATGTGGTACCCTTTGTTTCCCAGACCCACCTCCCAGCTTTGGGGAGCTCTGCCTGACCTGGTTCCTCTCACCCTCTGGACGGTGCCACAGCTTCTGCTTCCCAAGCTGATGTGGGCAAACAGCACTCTGGAGCACTGGCTGGTGGCCCTGGGACCCTCAGGGCTGCAGCTGAGCTCAGACCATGCTTTTCCAGGTTTCCAGACCCATGCCTCATTGTCCTCACTGGGAAGGAGTAGGTGTTCAACTGGCTGGTGTAGCTGCAGTGTGTTGTGCAGTTTACAGATCTGTTTGTGCCTGGGGTGGTGTCCAGCTCTGCCTGGCTGTCACTTTGCCTGCAGTGGCAGATCTGAAGCGGGCTCAGGAGCCAGGTGCTCAGCTGGGATAGATCAGCCTTGATGTGTTTGCATCAGTGAAATGTTGCTGTTTTAACACAGCTACAACATGTTGAAAATGTTTGCTCTAGGTCGTGCCCGTGCTGGTGATGGCAGCATAGCTGTGCCTTGTTACTCACAAAGTGTCTTGCTTGCATTTATTGCAGCCTTTCCACATCCCACACCCTGCTCCTGCTGCTTGGCTGTCCTTGTTTACACAGCTCGGGAATGTTTTTCAACAAAACTTGTCTTTCCCAAACATTCATTTAGGCTTGCCTGAGTTTTATGAGACTGACTTGGAAATGCTGAATAAAATTCTGACTTGCAATGCTGTCTGGACCTCTACTAAACCTCCAGGGCAACGGGGATGAGAAGTGACAGCTTTTGAGATGAACTTTTTCTAAAGGAGGTGTTTAATCCTCCTAAGAAAACCCTTACGAATCCAAAATGGTAATATATTTCCTAAAACTGTTTGATCTGTAAGCTTTTCTGGGTTCTTGTTCTCTGCAGGAAAGGTTTTGCCTCACATGTATTTACATTTTCATTTTTTTTGCTTATGTTTCCTTGAATTTTTTGCAGTAATGGCTTTGAAATGTGTGAAGATAACAAACTGCTCAGAGGTCTAACTACATATTCAGGGACTAAAGTACATGTTATTTAAAAGTTTGCTTGTTTGCTGGAGAAGAGTGCCTTTTTTCTGACTTAATTAATTCTTTCAAGTAGCTGTGCAGGCAAGGTAGGAAGGCCTTTCCCTGACTGCTCTGCAGTTTAGGCTTTTTAATAATTTCAGCATGAGATGTAATTGCCTCATTGGTTTGACTGCATTCTGCTATTTTATACCCAAAATAAGTTATCCAAAACATTTTTTTTTTCCTGAAAATTATTAGTAAGCTGACCCCCTATCCTGTAAAAGGTGCAATGAGATGAGCTCACAACCAAGATAAACTTCTAGTTCCAGCAGGGTACTGCAGATCAGCTCAAGCTGGCCTGCTCTGCAGTGCCTGGAATATTTCTGTGGGGGTCTCTTCTTCCTTTAATGAGAGGCAGAGACTCCCCAGGAGAAGCAGCAGGCTTCTGATGTTCAAAACAAAGCAGTGCTGGCGTGGCATGGTGCTGCACAAAGGGCACCCACCTGAGCAGTGAAGAGTGCTGTGATGATTTGTAACTACTGGGGGTGATGCACCTCCACAGTTGCTCTATATTAGCAACTGTTTTATTATTATTATATTATAGCCCTGCTCAGCTTTCCTTCTGAACATGGTAGGAAAAAACCCACTTATTCATAACGAAATATTTCTTTTTAAGCTTTCGTGTTTTGAAGCAATGCCCCATTATGCCCAAGTTGCACACCCTGTGTACGCACAGCAGAGGCTTCAGCTGGCAAAAATCTGTTGTGATTGCTTTTCCACTGCATTTCCTTGAGAGTACCCCAGCTCATACATTTTCCAGGCAGAAAAAAAATGCACACAAAAAGTGCACATGCACTGGGAATCAGAAGTGCTCAGGATGTGCCAGGACTCCTGCACAGGCTACACAGGTGACAAAAGCGTGTGCAGCAAGGCGGAGATGTCCTGGATGGGCTGAATTTCCTGTGCTTACACAAATTGTCTCCACAGCACGCAGGAACTGGATGAGCTGTCACAGATGAGCCATTGTCACTACACTTGCACTGCTGTGCTGAGGTCTGGCTGGCTGTCAGCTCCCTCTGAGCTCGTGCTTCTGGGAACTGAGGCCAGAATAGATGGATGGAAGGAGCTGCCACGGCAGCAGAGGCTCAGAGCATGGGCTCAGAGGGCTACCAGAACCATAGCAGGGACTAGCAAAAGTTCTCAGCTTCCTGAATTCTGATTAAATAGCTCACCCACTGGATTGTCTTGTGGAGATACATAATTTCACAGCCTTTTGTTGTGTATTCTAAAATATTCAGTGCAAAAGTTAATTATTGTGTACTGGGAAAAATATCACACACTAAAGATGTCATAAGAGAAATCAAGAGTCAGCAGCTCCCATGATCTGTGGGATAGGGGTGATTAACTAGAACAGATGCCTTTGTGTATCTTGCAAGGAACTATTATCATGCTAAAAAAAAAGGGGAAAGAGCTGAGAACCAGGTATACTTTTTAAAAAAAGGTTTTTTGTGCCTTTTTCTTTTGCTACTGTCAATAAGGAATGACCATAAACAGCTATTTATATCTCTTCTTCCTACAGGTGCAGACACTAAAAGGGCTCATCCTGCCACTGTAGGGCAAAACATCTACGCTTTTCTCTGCATTTTGTGTATGCTCCACCATTCTATGGGTGTCACTAAGACACCCACAGACACACACACTAAGTCTGTGTGTCTGTGTTTGGGGCCTCTGCTCCTTCTTGGTCACTCACTTACAGCTGAGGGACAGTCCTTTGGGTAAACTGTTGCCTCATTAGTGTGCTTCATAATTCTCTTTCAAATGTACATTTAGCTTGGCTTGGAAGCAAAAGCAAGCTAAAAAAAAAGGGGAAACATAACCTAATAGTAAAATAACTAATAACCTAATAGTAAAATTAATGCTGTAGTTAAAACTTTATTCCTACACAGAAACTGCATGGAAGCACGTACAAGGAAAAGCCAGCTGTCCAGAGTTCACCAATTTTTCAGAAAGGAGATTATCAGCTCTGCATGCCAATACAAACAAAAGAAATTGATACAGCAACCTCTGTTTAAATCGCTTTTAAAACAGAAGTGTTGAGGGGATAAGGTGTAGATGGAAATAGGCCCCTGCCTCACAAACAGCCAACCCATCAGAATGCAGAATACTGAAAAGGTCAT
Source organism: Pycnonotus jocosus (assembly GCA_013400435.1). Lineage (NCBI taxonomy): Eukaryota > Metazoa > Chordata > Aves > Passeriformes > Pycnonotidae > Pycnonotus > Pycnonotus jocosus. Next base: position 7,963 of record VWYP01026659.1, on the reverse strand, counting down.
CCTGAAATGGCATAGGACTGTATTTCATAAAATATAGGCATTACATTTCTGGAACCTCATTTGTGTGACAAAAACTGCGACAAGAACAGAGGTTGGCACAAAATCAATATACTCTGGCAAGGATGTAATAAATAATAAAAGTGAAGAACAGCATAAATTTTAACCAGTTTTCATTACAAGTTAAAGCTGGCCTGATTTCCTATGTGATCTCTTGAAGCTACATCATTTCCAAAGAAACATCAGCAAAGGTATATTATTCATTTTGGGTGAAAGGTGCTAAGGCAAATATCAGAGAGAGAGGGGGATGTTTATTACCTTTACTTGCAACTTGGGTGTTACCAGAAGGACTGGAGGTGTGGAGGAAGGGGTAGGAGACAGGTGGGGGCTACCAAACCCCTTCACAGTCACAGTCCTCAGGGTACCAAGGAACTTTGGCTGTTTTGGTGTTCTTCACCCCCAAGTATTTTGTTTTACATAAGGCTGAGAAACTTTTCACCCATGAGCAGCTGTGCCATAGCAAAAGCCCCAATTTCAACCATCCCTTTACAGAGACAGCTCAGCATCCACATCCTGATGCCTTCATTTTCCAGTCAAATGTACCAGAAATATCAATTAAGAAGCATAATCCTCTTGTGATAATCTGTTGCTATCCTCTAAAATTTCAGCGCTGCTGCTGCTGCAAAAGGATAAACCCATGAGCTGCAATTGTATAGCAGTACACAATTGTGATTGTGTGGTTGCCCAAATGGACAGGAGCTCCTCCTCTTGGCTCAGCCAAGGAGGGAATTGTCTCACTAAGGCCTCCTTGGGCAGAAGTGACTCAGCTCCTGTGGTTTCCCTCCCTGGGGGAGGCTGGGAAAGCCGAGCCTGGTCCCTCCACAGTATGTCTCCATTTGGATTGACAACTTCCCTGACTGCAGGTTAACCTTGTTATGACAGCACAGCTGCAGTTGCCATCTCTCCCCACTGCACAGAGGAGCTCAGCCTTCCCCAAGCAATAGCAGCTCTCAGAATCATGGATTACTGCAGGGGTTTCATCTCTGGTGTTGTTAGCCCCAAATCACTCTGCCAACAGTTTCTAAAGGGGCAGACGTGCTTTTCTCTGATTTCTCTTGAGCAAGGGGTTTAGCAGGGGACAGAGCCTGTTATATTGGTTCTGGTTTTTTATTTTCTAGTGAAAAATACAAACTAGGATCCAATTTCATGTGTCTATTCGACAAGTGCTTTGTTAATTGAACACTATTTCTACCCTCGCATCAATAGTAATGGTGCTCAGTGTCATCTGTACATCACCATACATTGCATCTATTTCTGCAAAATAGAAAAATTGCATCCTGGAAAAATTGCATCCTTAATACAAATCCTGTTTCAAAATTTTGTTTTTACTTGGCTTTCACTATATATACGTATTTATTTTAAGTTAAAAGAGGGTTTGTTAATATTTTTTGTAGACAGAAAATGATGTGGCAGAAAGACTGCTAGTACCTGTGGACAGTGTGGTTTTTTATCGTAAAAATATTTCAGATAGAGGGCATGTTTAATTATAATCCTCATTTATCAAATTGCTCTTTAATATTTTCCTTTCATCACATTAAAACTCTTGTCAAACACAAGTCAGCTTTGCAAAATTTGATCTCTGACCATTGATCATTTTTACAAATGTTAGCAGACCCCTGTGTTCCCTCTTTACCTTCTGGATATCTCCCTAGATAAATACACTTTCTAGATAAACATCACTCTACTTTCTGATAAACTACTGCATGATGTTCATAACTGGCCAAATGTCTATACAACAGTTTTATGTGTAAAACATCTGCTAATAACTCTGTGCCTTAGGACTGACTAATATTGGACAGAAATAACTTTTGTGAGTGGATATTTTCAGTGTTGACAAATGCAGAGTGCAGCATTATTGAATTTGTTCGGTTGCCCTCTGTGTCTCAGAAATGTGCCAGACCCAGTGCAGCTTTTAATTGCTTCACTCTCTACTCAGTAATTTTCCTGCTGTTACGAGTGCAGGCTGCTCAGCAATCACTTGGAGCCAAGACATTTGTAGGACATTTCCTTTGTGTGGTGTCTGTGTCCTGCCTCTCAGCACTCTGTAATGCAGTTCTGCACATGCATTTCTGCTCTGCACCATAGCTGGGTCCAACTGGCTTTCCAAGACCTTGGGGAAAACAATTTACTGCATGAAGCAGGTCTTCTAGCTGTGACTGAGCCATATTTCTTAGATGAGTGTGCAAGAAGAGCTGAAAAGGTTTGGGAGATCTGCTAAAATGCTGCAGTCATATGGTATTCCATCACATGGGGAGTAAAGAAAGCAGGAAGGGGAATAACACTGCCCTAGGCTGAAGAATCCTGGCTTTTACAGTCTTATTCATTGTATAGGTATCTCTATCTACTTATCTCTCTATCCCTCTATCTCTCTATCTCATGCAGAGTTGTAATCTTGATAGCTGTATTAAATGCAGAGGGGCATAAAATTCATCCAAATAAGGACAAGTAATGAACTAGAATATTTTTATACAATATATCTTGGTTTCATCAAATTTCAGATAACGTTCTATTTATTGGAAGTTGCAAATCTGTACAAGTCTCCTGACATAAACCCCTGTAGGAACATAATGATTAAGATTGATTTACAACAATATCCAAGCAATGGATGCACAGTGGTTGGGCCAAATTCAGTTTTTAGTGTTAAGTTCAATGTTAGAAAAATGGTGTTACATACCAAGGGGTACTGACTTAGCTGAGAGTTATTGTTGTCATTGTTCTGGAGATGGTATTGATTTCAGAGTGTCATAACCTTTGGTTGTGGCAAATTATTTCAGTGGAGGATAGACAACAGGCTGTGGAAGGACACAGTTTTGTGTCTCTGAAAATCTGCCTCGTATTGGAGGGAGGAAAGATTGGTTTCTTTCCTTGAGGCAACCAACACAAGTCAAAATGTAAATAAGAGAGCTTAGGTATTTTGGAGAGGTCCTTCAGAAATGCATATCATAATAGCAGTGTCTTCTCTAATTGATTATGCAGTCTGAATCCTTGGCATTAAGTGCTTGGCAAAAGTATTACACTCTAGCTCTCCCTACTGGATTATTATCACACAATTTCTGTGTTTAATGGGTGCAGTGTATTGCAGTGTTAAACAATTATACAGATAATACAAGTATCTCACCACACAGTACAGGTGTTTCATACTTCATGTACATTTCAACAGATATGGATATGACTTTTATCTTTACTTTGCTAATTCTTCTTATTTTGTAATATATCAGAGAGAATATGCTGGTGTCTCCTGCTGCACTTTATGAAAAGTCATAAGAGAAAATGGGAATATTTCTTTTGGGTGTAATTTCCAAAATTACTCTGTGATTTTTAAGAATTTAAGGTAACTTTTAATAAATGTTTTATACTCTTAGAAGCCTGAACTTCAATGACTTTCACTGAAGTTTAGTTGTCTGTCTGAAAAATCCTTTAGTTATTTTTAACTGTTCTATTTCAACTGATTTTTGAAAGTTAATAGAGAGACTAGTCTATACTGATTTCATGTTTCTACCATGCTCAGTTGTGGCTATCTACTTTTTCTGAGAGTAAAAGCAAGCAGAGGTATTTTAAGGGAGTTAAAATATAGGTTATATTTTTACCTTTCTCTCCCAGTATTTGACATAGCAGGACTAAGCTAAGGAAAGGTAAATTCACTGATAAATATTTGATTGCAATATGTTCACCCACATACTGCAATAAATTGGTCTTTACTGGCACCAAGACCTCTTTGACACTTTATGCCAAAGAAAAAAGTGTATATGTACTTCTACCCGTATGTTGAGATAACAATGAACTTATAATATAAGGTTTTGTTGTTTTCCTGAGACATCTGACCCACTGACGAGGTTTACAAATAATGTAGTCATACACTGTGGTTTTAAATGCAACTATATGCTTTATAAAACAATTAAAGAGAACAATTTTATTGGGTTTTTTTTCATTAATTGCTGCTTCACTGAAAAAATCTGTACAACAAAAGAAAGCAGGTGTTTCTTTGGTGTGTGTGTATCTATGGTCCAGAATAAATATCACTTGAAGAACTGAAGCCATTTTATTGTCACTGTAAAATCCACAGGCATGAATTCACCCAGACTAAATCAAATAAAATTAACCTGCTAAATTTTTAAAAAGGACCAGGAACCAAGCCCTATGTCTGAAAGTAACAGTCTAAAGTAATCAAGGTTATGGTAGGAGTTTGTTGGTGAACGTTAAAGCAAACTAAGAGAGTGAGAAAATTATTGCGTGTGGGGAGATCAGGGTACAAGTGCTCAGGTTTGCTCTTTGATCCTTTTTGGGGTTTTTGGGTTTGGTTTTGCTTTGTGATGTAGGGGAAAGGAAAGAAGCTGTTATTTTACTTTGGGTCTGATTTGTTACTGGGGTCTTTTTGTTGTTGTTTTGGGGGTTTTGGTTTTGATATAGTTTTAAAGCACAGTAGATATTCCAACATTCAGTGTGGACATGGACCTTTTACCAAGAGACACATGATCCATCCTGGGTAGTCAGGGGTCTCTTTGTGAATGGAGACCAAGAATTTTGCAGTGGAGTGAATGCTTCCACAATATAAATTTAGCCACAGGGGATGTCAGGTACAAACTGGGATTTTAGGCAGGCTGAATTTCTGAGCAGCCTCTTTCTCCATGGACAGAACAAGGGCTCTCCTAATTTAGGTGCCTTAGTTTGCTACTGGAAGACACATTTCCTGAATTTGGACTAGTGTAGAATTCTGCTCATACACTAAAATTTCATTAACATTTTACTTTATATAAATCAGTTTTAACCTCAAAATATTTTAGCAGTGACATTACTGAAAAATGTCAGGACCTGTAAATCACTAGATTCATACAGAGACTCTAGTCCATTCCCTCTTTTTAAAATTCACCTGGACGCTTTAACTGTCTATTGCATGTAATAACATGTTTTATTGATAGAGGAAGTTTACACAAAATAAATCAGTGGATTAGATAAATTTAAAAGATTTTTATTTCACCTTAATTCATCTTTATTTCACCTTTTGAGAGATACTTGATAGTGCTAAAATATTGGCTTGGAGGACTGAGTTTTACCTCTGGAAAAATATTAGCTTAGTTATCTACCACAGGTTTGATCCAACAAGGGCAAGGTATTATGAAGCTAAAAAAGACACAGAGAAGGGAGAGAAAATAAAACAAAGCACTGAGTAAAAAATGCTGTGTATTTTAGGAAAGATATTATAGAACTAGAACACGAATTTCATTTGTGGGAAAGGAGTTTGAGAGATTACTCTGATTATATTGATGATCTCTTCCAGTGGAAAAATGCGTGGGTACTAGCTGCTCTGCAGTAAGTAAAATGGAAGGAAAAAAAAAAAAAAGAGCTATATGTGCAAGCTATAGTTGCATGGATCAACGTGAGAGTCACAGAATTTTGATGCAAAGGTGGTTAATACAGGTAATAAATCCTGTGTGTAAGTGATACATTTTCCTGTTGTCTTTATGAAAGAAATATTTGGCTTAAAGGCATTCACCTTAGCAGAGCTCTGCATAAACATGGCTCTGCCACCTCTGGGACAGCTTGTTTCACTGTCTGTTGGGCAGTATAGAAATGGATCCAAACCAATAGTGAAATTAGTTTTGAGCCATAGTCATATGTTTTAGAGAGAATTCAGCCTGAAGAGAAAATATATGATGTCATCTGTCAAGACAGGGTGCTGAAGGGGTTTCCAAACAACAGTCCTTAGCACCTTCCAGTTGATCACATCTGTATAATATCAGGTGCATGAAGAGAAAGTATAGATATAGGGCTATCACAAAAATCTAGTACCTGATGCTGAGCTTGTACTTTTTTTTTAGAAGAATTTAAGAGTTTTAAGCCTTTCTGTTGTCAAACTGGGCAAGTCCCCTAGGATCCAGGAAAACTCCACTTAGTCTTTATTTTCTTCATTCTCCTTTCCAACTTTTTTTTTTTTCTTTTTTCCTCAAGAATACTTTCCA
>VWYP01026658.1:391610-404094 GCA_013400435.1 Pycnonotus jocosus | reverse complement strand
AAACTCCCAGCCGCAGGGGCCATCCAGTAAAGCTTGAAATTTACTGTCTGCAAGTAGTGGGAACAGAGTCCAGCCAATTCAAACTGCACTACCAATAGCCTGTGTATGTGAAGGAGGGTTTTATAACCAGCTAGTGTTTGGAAGAAGAGTACTAGTGCATGTTACATCACTGTGGTGAAGTCTTTCTCACAGCCATAAGGGAGTCAATATCCTACTGTGATTCACTGTTATGTACACAAAATTATCCTGTGTCGTCGTTGTGGAGACGGCCACTGCACTTAGAGTGCTTTAGTAAAAAAAAATCTTCAGGGAGCTTCAAGTATCAGGACTTTGTTATCTAAAATTCTTGCATAGCTTTTTCTATGTATCTTTCTATGGGCAGCTCTACACAGCTCTGGCTCGCTGCATCCTGTCCCTGGCCCGGCCACCTGACCCTGTCTGTCCCTTGTACAGTGACTCACCTTATCTGTCCCTTGACCGACCTCCTGTCCCTTTGTCCGCACAGCCAGCAGANCGACCTCCTGTCCCTTTGTCCGCACAGCCAGCAGACTCCAACTGACTCCTTCTTCACAGCGCACCCAGCAGACTCCAACTGACTCCTTATAACACCCTTAGCCTTGAGGGCAAGGCTGTTTCCACTCTTAGGTGATTAACACAGCTGCAAAGTATCGGCTGCAACATTGTCTCTAGCACCATCTGTATACGCCATGGGTGATTAACACAGCTGCAACATATTGAGGCAAGCTTGCTTTTAGCTCTCTCTCTAGCCACAATCCTGAGTACAAAGAGTCCCCTGTTTATTTTGTACTTTTAGGGTTTCAACCTAATACTAACTAGAATACTTTCAACCAAAGCAGCCTGAAGAAATGCTGAGGATTTGTGCTCTTTCCCCTTTGGTGCTGGGTGAAGGCGGGGAGTTTTTGGGGCTGCTCCATGCAACTGCTAAGATTGATTAGGATTGCTCTATAGCATTTAGAGCCCATTTTAAGGCTGGATTAATACATTTCTAGAAGTGTGATTATTTTAGGCCCTGAGCATTATCCTTATTTTGTGATGCCCCTTCCAGAGCTGCCATGAGCACTAAATCTGCTCGCTGGTGTTCGCAAGTCTGAAAGCTGAGCACAGCCCTGCAGGGAGACAGCAGGCTCTTGGTGGGGATGTTGTTTTCTGGCAAATTCATGTTGTACTTAGCACTTAATCATTTCTGTGTCCCCTAAGGCAGATTTCTTTTCCCTCTCAGTCGGTCACAGCCCTGTCACACTCCCAAAGAGTTTGAGCAGCTGATGCTGAGTCACCAAGTGGAAAACACGAAGTATGTCTGAGGAGGCTTGACTAAGGAGTAGGAAGAAGAGGGTAGAAAAAAGCTGGAGAAGCACAGTTTCACTTTAGCTGAGCAAACTGGTTAGAGCATAGAGGTGCTCTTCAGCATGGGAGTCTTGATTCCTCCCCCTCTTCTCCCTTTTTTGGCATGGGAATATGGGTCTCACAGAGTTTGTGATTCAGCCTCAAGGGGCTGAATCTTTGGTCTTTTTAGGTGAAGAAGTATTTTGCTATTTTTAATAAAGCCAGAACTTTACCCTGGAAATCTTGACTGCAACTTTTAGCTCTTCTATGGATCAGATATTGTAAGATTTAGGATAAGATGAGGAATATTTATCTCTGTGATTCATGTCTGCCATCCAAACCCCCATGACTTTTACCTCATACTAATGTTGCTTTATATATAATCTTTTCCATGTGAGGAAACACCCATTTCTCACATGGTGGCCCAAGATTCAGGCAGATGAAGTGAGCTGAAGCAGGACAGAAGCAGGTCACAGAGCCAGTGAGAGAAGTGAACGAGGCTCCATGGCTGAGTCACAGCAGCCAGTTGAGTGATGGCCATGGGTGCTTGGCTAAATCACCACAGATGCTCCCAAGGCAGTGTTGGCAAAGAGTAAACAGTAATTAATAAAGACTGTTAAATGCAGACATTTCATACACCTCAACCTTGAAATGGGAGAAGGATTTTTGCAAAATACTTCCTTTTTACTCACTCTCACACTGCATGTTCAGTACACCCTGTTCCTGAACTGAGCTGTCATTCAGCCATCCTGAGACTTCCCAAGTCATTCATCTGAGGATTTCTGCCTGAAATGGCTGTAAACATCAGAGTCCCCAGGTTATCATTTAGTTCTAAGTCCATGATATAATGGGGAAATCTCTGAAATGAGAGCTTGTGTGGAAAGCAACGCAGAGAAATAGCCTGCTGCTTGCTAAAATCAGTGCAGGTGCCAGCTTTTGGGGTTAATTTTGCTTGCCCAGGATATATTTGATAAAAAATAAAAAATATTAAAAAATGTTTCCTAAGCATCCTCACTCAATTTCATCATAATTTCACTGCTATTACATGCATGTAGCCCAGAATAAACCCCAAAAACTAAAAAAAAAAAAAAAAAACAAAACCAAAACCAAACAAACAACCGAAAAAAAAGCTACTTCATTTAGGTATTGCAGATAGGTGTCCTGCCTCATGATACAGGGGAGGCACAAGGCATAATGGGGACAGAATGATGGTGCAAAAATAATGGTCATAACTAAGTTCTCCCTCTGCAAGTTCAACACTATATTTTCCAAATATGGATTTGGATTTAAAACAGCCTATATGTGGGTTGGATTAAAAAAAAAAAAAAAATAAAGGAGATTTCTCTTGGTTTAGAAAAATGGTGACAACCTGGACAGTATGAGGGCAGAGGTGGAAACCCAGCCCTGTTCTGAGAGAGGTTTCATGCAGCATGGGACATGCCAGGTCAAAAGGAGAGCACGTTCTGGGAAGGGGAGTATGTATTTGGAAATCACCAAGGGCCATCAAAACAACTAGAGCTGTCCAGGGTAAATCTGCCTGAATTTTATTCCAGCCTCCTCACCATTTCAGTATCCAGGTGCCTGCTGCCCTTGGCTGTCCCAAAGCATCTTCTCCTGGCCTTGGGAAGACGGGAGTGCTGTGTGCTCCTGGACAGGGCAATAACCAGAGGAGCCAAACACCTCTAACCCTTTGTTACTGCCTGCCACAAACTTAACCAAATCCAACAGGAAGAAGAGAGATGGTGGTCTGAACCCCACACATGGACAGAGCCAGGGCTCACTATGAACTGGGAATTTCTCCACCCCATCTGGACCAGTTCTGGCATCAGAAAAGCAGTTCAGTCACAAACCAAGCCACGGGGCCATCATTCATCAGCACACGGCACTGATGCTGCTGCAGAATAGTAGGAAAGGCTCTATCCCCATCTACTTTTAAATCATCAAGCTAATAAGTACCCTGGATGATAAGATGTAATCTTTTAAATGCAGTATGGATTTCTTCCCTGAATTATGCATGATAACATCTTTAGGCAAGAGAGGTTTTTTTTTCCTGGAAGAGAAATCTTGTGGTGGTGGTAATCACTGTTTTACAACAGGCTCAGCTGGGAAAGGCTCCCTATTGCTGGGCAATCTCTGCTAACTTCCTAGGGGTGGGGAGCCCTTGGATGGTGCCAGAGCATCTCCAGGCGATGTGAGGCTGTTAAACCCACTGGTTCAACAAGCTGGTACTGGTCTCCAAGCAAAAGTAGCCTGTTGAGGACAATCAAGAAGGACAAAAAAAGAATGAACACTGAGATCTCAAAGGTGATTGGACAAAATCAAATCACATCTGGTCACGTTGATTCTCACTAGCTCCTCGGGGGGGTTGTGGGGACCATATGCTGCACAAGAGGTAAAGAGCATAAATTAAAACAAATATATGAAATTCCATCTGAACACAAGAGAATTAATTTTAACTATGAGGGTGATCAAACCCTGGAGCAGGCTATCCCTACAGATAACCAAAACCCAGCCAGATATAGCCCTGGGCAACCCCACGTAGGTAACTCAGCCTGAGTGGAGAGGACAGACAAAGTGATCTCAAGACCCTTTCCAACATCATCCATTCTGTAATTCTGTTTCCTGTTTCTTATACATGATTTTGACAATTCTATTGGCTGCTTTGCAGCAATTGCACCATTTTTCAGGGTAATAATATCAATATTTAGCTCTCGTGCAGCATTTTCACCTCCTTGATCTACAGTGCCTTTAATGAGGGTTGCAGTTCACAATCCCCATTGATCAACTGGGGAACTGGGGCACTCAGGAACCAAGGGATTTGCTTAAAGACATTCAGGAAAGTGGGGGCAAAGGGATCAAATCTCCAAAGTGTCACCTCCCCTTCCAGGCCAGCAGTGGCACTGCAATGCCTGTGCAAGTGGTATTTCCAGGGAAATGCCTGGTGTACCAAGCACCCAGTGACAACAGATGATGAAGGCACTGGAGGCAGCACTCTGTTCACAGATGCATCCCTTGGACTGCGAATCCCAGCAAAGGAAAGATGTTTCTGTGTTTTGCCAGGGAGCAGTGGCATGGGCAGCCCTGCTCTGCTGAGCTCAGCTGAACCACAAGCAGGCAAGCTGGTGCTCTAATGGAACTGCATCCATGACTGGTAAAAACAGGCTTTACCCAGTGCTTCAAGCTACAGGTCAGTTTTCTGTGCATCACATAATTATATTTTTTTTTCCCCAGTGTCCTGATATCAGATTTGGCCAAGCTGCAAGGCATAAAAACCAAAACATTTTTTCTTAATAGTACAATTATTGCCAGTCCTTAAAGACTGATGTTTGTGATACCATAAAATTACTAAAACTCACATTACTGTGGTTTTGCATTTCAGTGTATTTTGATTTATAGGCAAGTAAACCTTAAAAAAAACATTCTGATTTATCTCATGGATAGTGAAAACTGGACAGAAGAGCAGACATGTGTGCATGTCTACAGACACGCAAGTCTAAGTAAGTACTTGCTTAAATCCCAGGTCCTAACAAATAGGAGTGATCTTGCTACTCCTTTGGTGAGCTGAATAAATACGTGGACTGTGTTTGTATGGAGCAGAGGAAGCAGGCAGTGGCCATTTATGGACGATTAATCACAGTCGTGTATTCTTCATTTCCTATTTATGGGTGATACAGTGGGCTGAATTCTAATCAGCTCTCTCTATTGCAGGGTTTCATGTTTCTGCTTTCAGCAGTTAACACTTTATAGATAGCTGAAATTAAATGAGCAGAATGGCTATGGATTGGGATCACACTCTGGTCCTAGCAATGACTTTGCCCACTGCTTTTGGAGAAATAGCAAAATATTGTCTCATGTGTGGGCTCCTGGGAAGCTATGTTGGAAAGGGGTGTAGATCATAACACCTCCTAACAGTGAGCTGAGCCCAACTAAAACCAGTTCTAAACCCAGATATTCACTCTCTCTACGCAATACAGTTATGAAAACTAATGCAAAACAGAACAAAATGCTACAGCTGGCACGCAGGGAACGCTCCTATTTGGAGGTGCTTTACAGCTGTTCAAGTGGGATAGTGGTAAGCAAGTGTAAAAGGGAAGTTCAGCCTTGTGCCTCACTCATCAGCAATTCCTCCTATAGCAGGAATGCCCACAAATGAACAGAGAGTTTTAATGCTTTCTGAACATGTTATTTGGTAGGAAAAGCTGGGTTTTCTTAATGATCAGAACTGGAAACTACCCCTGCAATGCTGCCCTCCCTGGCCTCTGACTCTGGTGTAGTTATAGCTCCAAAGATTGGTGGACCAAGTGCTCCAAGGTTTCTGGCAAAACTCAGGAAGGCTCAGTTAAAGGACTGTTGCAGGAATGATTCCTCTTGTTATTCTTCCTTGTTTTTTGTTTTAAATATGCTGTCTGTCAAAATGCTCTTCAGCAGAAACACAATCTTCACCCCTTTGTTCAAGGAGTGAAGAATAATTAACAGAGCCAGTGCCTCCTCTCCTTGCATGGTGCTCAGTTTGACCTTTCCAGTACTATAGTGGTATTAAGATAAGAATCATGTAGTGTACCCTGACCTCAGTCACACCACAGCACATCTGAATTTGGAGTCAGTCCACTCAAGTAATTAGAATTGACTGGGTCTAAGACTGGTGCAGGCAGTGTTTGATATTTCTGGCATTTATAGTGCAGGCAGTCAGTGGGATCCATTACCTCACCCACACCTGCCCTCGGCAGTGCCGCTCACAATGTGTTTATTACGCGTGGCACTAATCGCACAGCAGGAGGCTAAATTGGAGAGCTTTTAAAAGGCAAATTGGCCTTTTACATCACCTAATTTGGGATGGGGGCCAGGTTGCTCTGGATGATTTAGATACCTAGCTCAATCAATGAGTATAAGGCATTGAAATGCCTTTGGGGAGAAAAAAAAAAAAGGCGAAACAAAACCAAAAACCCCTGCAGTCCCTAATCTTTAAATTTCATCTTTAATTTTAGAGTGAAATTGGTGCTTAGAAAATATATCTCAGGGAGGGCAGGGAAAGAAGAATCCATTGAGCAAAAGTGAAATCTCACTGAGCCAGGGGCTGCCATCAACCAAAGAGGAGATGGGAAATTAGCACACAGCTCAGGCTGGCTCACTCGCAGAAATATACTGACAAAATCCATGCAAGCAGATGATGCCATCCAGCCCCTAAAAATCTAAAGTCCTTTAAAATTAGGGCCCTAGGTGAGAGATACTTTTCCAGGCATTAAGAGTCTGGCAGCCCAACCAAAGTACAAGATCAAGAAAATAAATTTGAAGGACTTACTTTATTACAGATAACACTCCTTTTTCCAGATAGCCATGCTTCAGTTAAACTTACTGAACCAAAGGGCACGTTGCAATTCACTTGGGAAAAACACCTTGGCCTCAGATATGATACAGAACAAGAAAAATTAATAATTTTGAGACATATCATCATAGGAAGAATGTGAGGAAAGTTTTTGATCTTCTTTTTATTGGGACTCTAGAGATCTCCTCCTGGGCTACTATTTAAGGCCCAACCTTCTTTTTGCTGCTTGGATCTAATTTCCATAGCTTAGCACAGAGACAGGCCTCTGAAAAGAAAGCAACACTATATTCTGCCATATGCAGTGGACCAAGTGGAGAAGAGCCACCTCAACAGCGGGTGTTACTCAACAGTGGGAAGAATTTAAATGATTTTCAAGAAATGGTGATTTAGTTCACAAGGGGGCTTGGGGACATGGAGGCTTGAAAGACTTAGAGGCAAAATAATAGAGCTTTGGTTTAAAGTCAGCTTGAGACTGCAGAAAACCACTCTGAAATTACCTGCTGGCTTCAGGTTATCCTTGTGTTGGGAAGGAGATACTTCAGCTCTCTGTTCTGGGGCTAGTGAAAGATCTCAGCCTTCAGAGCTGCCTGTATTCAGCACTGCAGGTAAGTTGGGACAAATAAGATGGGATTTACAGAGGAAGAAGTACCATTGAAGTGCAGTAATGGAGGTAATAATGACTTTCCTCCTGGACACACAAACAGGATACTCACTTGACCAGCCTGAGAAAAGAAACGTTGCTCACTTGGACACATTAGTCTGAGTCTAAGTAAGAACACACCTGTGTTGGGCAGTCTGGGGTTAACAAAAGATTTCCGTCAACTTCCAAGCACAGTTTGTCCTCTGCTACACCTAGGAAATGTGAGCATGGAAATTAAGATCCACTCTTCATGAGCAGTAACTTAGATCTTTTATGTAACATGCTGTAATGAAGAATATGAAAGCTGCCTTCACAATTTCCAAGTCCAATTCTTTTTCGTTTTGTCAGGAATTAAACATTCAGATCCCAAATACAGCTTTAAAATCTCAGTTTGTAGGTCAAAAACATCAGGGAGTTTTGTAACAACTTCCTCCTTGCCACAGGCTTTGTCCATAGACATAGCTCAATGAAATGGGACTCCAGTGATGGATGCAGACCAGTGACCAATACTTTGACCCTTCCAACCTCTGGGACCACAATCCAATGAATGTGAGAAACCACAGCAGGCAGATCCAGCAGGCAGAACATGCACAGGCCAGTCTTAATGCAGGAAAGCTTCATCCAGTTGCTCTTGTTACTCCATTTTACCATATTAGTAACTTGATCTCCAAGAGCTGGACCATACAAGATTCAAAGCAAGCCAGCAAAATTCCTGTCCAACATTCAAATGAATATTAAATTCAGGTCAGTATTTGATTGCCCAGCGTGGTAGGCAGAGGGCTCAAACAGGGAAGGTTGGAGTCAGTCATTACAGCATCCACCTGGGTTGGGAGGATCCTTATACTAATTCCCTTCCCTGACCTCGAAAGTTTTTTTTTCTTTTTTTTTTTAATATAATTTCTATCTATATCAATGTTCACAGGCATCAAAACTAGTTAAGAATAGGCTAAAATCTGAGCTAGTCCAAGCCACCAGGTCAGTGAAGACACAGTTCAAGGTGGCAGCATCATGGCCTGTGCCCACATCTCAACTGGAAAGAAGTCAGAGAAGGAACTGTACCTTCAGTCTGCTGGGGTTTGTGCTCCATCAGGCCTTTGCAAATCATAGCAGTGTAAGTGTGGTCCCCAAATCCCAACTTTTTGGACGAGAAAGCTACTATCAGGGCGACATTTTGGAAGCGGCAAAGTTGCAGCTTTAGATTGATGTTCTTTTTTATTTTATGATCATAGCTAATTAAAAAAAAAAAAAAAAGCAAACATATACAGATCCAAAAGTTTATTAGAAAAGAAACATTTTATTTTAATTATGCCACTATGTTGTGTATGACACAAAGCCCACTGAAATCTGAATATTTGATGATCTCTGGAATTTGACTAAGAGCTCTTCAGCCTTAGGGAGAAACTTGACAATTACTAATCTACATATGCTGACAATATCAGGGGCCCCATGAGGGTCTTTAATTGCTCTGTAAACTTCAAACTGGAGTGTTCTTCAGTAGGACAAAACAAGATGTTGCATTCAAGCTAAAAAAGAGTGGTAGTTGACATGTTTATTAAATACCCCCAGGCCCCGAAGGATTGCAGGGTGGAAAGTTCTCTGGATAGAAGTTGTTATAAACGCAGCATCCGATTTATTCAAGACAGAATAATTAAGCATTAATGCTCAGGTGCAGCTACAGCACAACGGATCCAGGAAAACTTTCTGGATTTCCACAATTCCAAACAGTTTTTCCATTCTCCTGCTTCCACAGCCCTTTTTGCTACATTTCCTTAAGCTTTGTGACTGAGCACATGACATGTCTGCATGATGTGAACAGAAGTGGGCAGTGAGTTCTTTAAGGCGCTGACCTGACCTTTTTTGAAAGCAAAACATGTGACATTTGCCTTACTGTTGCTTAATTGGAGGCAGTGAGTTTTGTCCATGTATCTGGAAGGGGACAGACTTTTGTCCTCCAAGATACCTTCAATACAGAGCCTGAATTTTTGCCAGAAATTTTACTAGGTCTGGCTCAAATCACAGCTGCAGGAAAATGGATCATTTCACAGCAGAACTGATAGTTTCCTATTCTTTCCCTTTAATTTACAGCTTGACACAAGCCCACACTTTGATGTTGAAGGTTACATGTGTGTTATGGCCAGCACAGAAGGTTATTCCAGCTCATTCTCCTGTTGCTGTATTGACTTTGATGTTTACCTTGTACATTGTCAACATAATCACCAAGCAAATTTTGATTGCTTCATTTCTCATTTTATTTCTATTTCAGAAATGCGTAAAGTTATCCTCCCACTGCTGTGAGGGTTCATTACCTCTGCTCAACTGGTCATAACATGTGGAGAAAGAAATAACATCAACCTCTCCAGAAGCCACCTAAAACAGCAGCATCAATCTTGGAGAGGGCTTTTACAAAGTGTTATGTCATTTCTGGGGAGCAGAAGGAACAAACAGAGCTTGGATCACAACCCAATGGGATGTGCAGCACTTCCCATTAGGGGAGCACCTTGCCTTGTAATGAAGCTGATCAGGAAATAATAGGATGGAGTAAATCCAGAAGGTCCCAGTGCCAGCTTCATTCTGGGCTCTAACAACACAATCCAAACCTTTCAATTTGGGATGGGAGAGTGTTATCGACACAACACGTTAAACAACCTTAACTCCAGTGAGCAATGGCACCAGTAAAACACTTGTTTATTAGCAGAATGCATCTGATCTCAAAGGCCTGCATGACAAGTTCATTACATATCAATTTAATTAGCTGATTTACATTTAATTTACATTTCAATTAATGTCTTTAGCAACAAAACGTTGCCTTAATAGGGTAATTGCCTATTAGGCAATATGTAAAAGAATAAATAGTTGCATTCTGAGGAAGAATTCCTATTTTCAATTTTTTATTACCATAAATAACCTAAATAATTATTGCTCTTAAGGGGCCACATCCTAGCTCCCTTCTGGGCCTAATTATAAAGACTTAGTACCTCATTAGGCAAAATGGTTTCAGAGTCACAGAAAAACATTACTCTAATCGTGACTCATTAGTTTCAACAAAAGAGGGGAAAACTGAAAAGTCGGCAAATTTTGCCATATTAGTCTTGTGGTTCATAAGCAGCAGAACATTTGAGAAGTGGCTCTTACAGCTGTGTAGGCGTTTCTGTCACAAAGTCCTGTTTTCAGAGTGGGTTTTTTTATGTGTAACTTTGGTCATTAAAAGAGAGTCATGTCCAACTGGAAAACCTGGCACGTGCACCCCTGGTGTGGAGAGAGAACTTGAGCAAAGTTTTGGGTTTCTGTTCCCTGGGAGCTCATCTTGTCCCCTCATGGCCATGAGCACAGGTGGCTTGGTTTGGGTCTGTAATGTAGAGTCCATCTTCCACCATGCCAGAAGAGTTGCTTTCATCACCATAATATATTCCAATGCATTGAAAATGGACAAATGATTTATAGGTTTCATTTGAATTCAGTGGTGTTTTATCACTGTGTAAAATTTACTTCAGGCTTGGGTGTGGCCAGACTGCAACTTTAAGGCTTTCAGTGTTGGATCTATTGATGTAAAGCACAGATCTTGTATATACCCACTCTGATGGTTTAAATTTGTTTTAAAAACAATGGAAGGTTTGGTGTAGTGCCGATGGGGTTTATGCATCGCCTCTCTGTGCTAAGCTAACATTACACTGGATGCAGAGTCCTCTGTTCCTCTGGCAGCCAGTGTGAAGCCAACACTAGAGCACCAAGCTGGCACAAAGTGTGTGTCAGAAGCTCTGGCTGATTTGATGGACATGTCTGTGCTTTGTTTGGATGCAGTTCATTCTGCTGGAGATTCAGTGGTGCAGAGAATCAGAACTGATGAGTGGAACTAAGGGCACTGATTGCAGTTGCTTAAAATTATGCCATGTGAGGAAATAAAAAGGGACTAGTTAAGATATTATTTAGCAAATAATAAATTAATAATATTCTAGGAATACATAGAGCTTTTAAAATGAAAATGTTTAAATAATGAGAAAGCAACCTTTTCATATAGTGTTAGTTTTCTCATTAACCTTTAATGATGATTCATATGTAAAAGAAACACAAACAGAGCTAGAAATAGGATTGTTAATTATAGCATTGTACAGCCTCTAAGAACAGATAATCAGTGGGGTTTTCCCTTATCCTCTTTTTTATTATTCCTTTTTTTTCTCTTTTTTACTGACTAGGTGTTATTGTCCTTGTTTTACAGGGAGTTAAATTGGCAGCACAGAAATGTTAAGGGATGTTTCACATCTCAGAGTTGTAAGGAGATCCCCTACCCTTACACTCCAGCCATCCTGATCTAATGTTTAATGAAGTCAACAATGTCTCTAGTGGATTTTGGAACTCACCTTGAACTCCAAGATCTTCAGACCACTCCTGATTGTCCCATATTGTGCCAGCTTTTTACCTGCTGTAACTCTGCCAACTCTGGAGGAAATTCATCTGCACTCTGTATTTGGGCAAATTTATTATCAGAGTCTGGGCAAGATCTAGTTCCTTAGTACTTAACTTTCCTATAACAAGGTGCTATGTGTACATACCATTAAGATAGTGAAAAAGAAAACAGATTGGAGTCGCTTTCTTATAATACTAATTGCACTATTTCACTAGGATAACAGTGCTAGAGAGAGAAAGAGAGGGAGAGAGAGAGGCTTCCACTTCCAAAAAATGTTTTATTACCTTCAAAAGTTAATTACTCAGGATTCAGATGTTCTGCTATTCTGCATTTTATTTTTGCCCCTACACCTGATGGATCTGGAATTCTCTTTTGAGCTGCTAACCCAAAAGCTCATTTAAAACCTTCCCTACTTTCCCATGTCTCTGATTAACACTAATCCACTCTACCCTTTCTTTTCCTACAGCTTCTTGCGCTCACTCCTTGCTGCAGCCTGCAAGAATTCTAATTGGCATCTGCTCTTCTTTGTGGGTTTCCATTTTTTTTCTTTCTTACTGCTCCATTTTCTCTCTGTCACTATCTGGGCTGCTCTATACCATCCTGTTATACTTTTTAGCCCAGATCTGCCTAGTGCTCTAAAGGATTTGATGATTTTCGTTAGGAAGAACTCTAATAATAGCCACAATCCTGCCCCTTTACAAATCTTCTTACAATGAAAAAGAAAATGTTCTGCCCTCCAAAGTGAATTCCATTGAAAACCAAATGTTCTTGTCAT
>VWYP01026658.1:342931-386693 GCA_013400435.1 Pycnonotus jocosus | reverse complement strand
CCTTTTAAAAAAAAAAAAAAAAAAAAAAAAAAAAAAAAAAAAAAAAAAAACACCACCAAAAAACCCAACAACAAAAAAACCCCAATACAACCCAAACCACACCCTAAAAAAGACCCCAAACCACCTAAACAAAAACAAAAAAACCCCCAACCCCTTCCCCACACCTTAAAGCTGTTACAGAAGTCACATTAATGAAAATAAGGCCTGCCTTTCCAATGCTTTGTTTATTTTAAAAGATTGGCATGAAGCATTAGTAGTGATATTTAATTCATCTATAGATTTCACTTTTGTCTGCACTGGCATATTATGTTCTTTGCTGTTTCTTTTTTTTTAAAAAAACCAAAAAAAGGCTGTTTCTTTCCAGATCACTTAGCATGATTTTTCTTTGAAATTTTAAAATTAAAATAAAGCCAAGGGATACATTTGAGCCACTGCTTTCTTTTGGAAGTAATTAAATTTTTCTGTCCTCTCTACAGCTGTACTTGTGAACTTGGAAGGAATATTTAAAGCCTGAAATCCCCTCACGGTCTGAGGCTGAAACAACTTGCACTTGCCAAGACAGAAAATCAGACTACTTTGGTGTCAGATGGGATTGTAAATACTCTGAAAACAACTGAGCAGCAGAGACGTTGGGGAATATCATTGATATGACCAAAAGGGTGAAGATCAAGGAAATAAATTTGAGTTTGTGGGAGGGTAGGAATAAACAGACAGTTTCAGATATGACAGTGCAGACAAGTCTTCAAACATGGCACCAGTGAGAAAATACCCTGCGCACTGTGTCTCACCCACAGAGGACATTAAATTGGGTTACTCGAGTCAAAAGGGTCCCGATGCCTACAACATTGTTTTGAATTGCATCAAATTTCTGGTTCCCTGTCCCACACTGGACACTTTACGTTTTCACACCAGTGTTCCACCACCCGTCACTGTCACTGTCCGACTTTCAGCAGGCAGAGGCTGGAAATTGTATTTTATCTACTATTTATCACTTGTGAGACACTCCAGTACCCGCATCAGCCCCACAGAACCCTGTGGGGAGTATCAGGACAAGCCAGCCTGAGTAGGGAAGTGGGAAGGTGGGAGAACCAGAGAAGGTTGTTGGATGAGCAGGGATGAGGGACAGGATTAGTGACAGGGTAAGAGGGCACACTCCTAAAAGTGCACCCATGGGGCGTTTAGGTTGGAAATTAGGAAGAATTTCTTCACGGAAAGGATGATTAAATACTGGAACGGGACACCAAGGCAGTGGTGGAGCCACAGTCCGTGGAGGAGTTTAAGGAAACCCGGGACATGCCATGGTCTAGCTGAGACAGTGGTGCTCTTCCAGAGGTTGGATACGCCGACCTCAGAGACCTTTTCCATCCCAACTGATTCTGTGAGGGCAGGAGGCCCTGTAGAGAGCAGTGAGCTGCGGAGGAGAAAGGGACAGAAGCCCTGGGTACGTGTTTGGGCAGGGCCTGCACAGCCTCTCCTGACGATGGCACCGAGCCCAGGGCGGAGCGAGCCCGGAGACGGGGAGGGACGGGAGGGGAAGCCGCCCCCTAGGAGGGCGGAGCGGCCGCGCCCCGGTTACCGTGACAACGGCGTCGGCCGAGCCCGGGCGGCCCGGAGCTGGCAGGCCTCGCTGCCCGCCCATGCCGCGGAAAGGGCTGCGCTGCGTCCTGCAGCTGGAGCTCCGCTCGGTGAGTGCCCGGGCCGCGCTCCCCGCCCGCCTCAGCCGGGCCGCGGCCGGCAGGAGAAGCCGTGCTTGGCTCTTCCGGCATCGCTTCCCGCCTCGCGTTCCTCTGCCGGCCGCCGCCCCGCGCACCCAGCCCGGCCGATCTTCTGTGGGGCTGCTCCGGGCCGAGCGGGGTCCGCACTCCGCCTGCCCTTCCAGCCGCTGTGTGTGGGCATCCTCCGGCGGCCGGTCCCTGCGCCCCCGCGCTGGTGCTGGCAGCCGCCGTGCCCCTCCGCAGCTCCCCTTTTCCTGTGGAAAAGTTGTGGGGGGTGTTTGCCCCAGTGCCCCCGCCTTTCCGCTGGTGTTAGTGCTGCTGTAGAGTTCTCATTTTCCTGTGGAAAATGTGTTTTTTAAAACACGTTGATTCTTGGGAAGCTGTAGGATGTAGGGGAAAGCACTCTCGGGGGGGGAAAAAAAAGCCCAAACCAAAACAAGTGCCAGGAAAGAGCGCGTTGTTCATGGCAAATGCCGCCCTGTGAGGGGCAGGATGTGGGTCTGGGCAGCTCTGAATACCTGGGTGTTACATGGCGGGGAATGAGGTCAGAAATTTTGAAAGTTTTGGCATTAATCGTGTTAGGATCGTACTCTTTGCACTTTGCAAAGTTTTCTGCTTATATCCAAGCTAGGAACACAGCAAGGAGCTGTATCATTCTCCTGAAAGCTTTTCAGGAGTAGCTGTGTTAGGCAGTGCCCTTGTTACCCTGGAGTTGGTGGCTTTGTATGCCCTGGTATATAGATATCTATATATCTATATATATATCTTTTGTATATGTATGTGTATATATATATATGTATATATATATATTTGCTGCTGAGAGGAAAACACGAGGTATCACAAAACTCGACTGCAAAACCAGGAAGTATATACCGCGAAATTGCCGAGATATTCCTGGTTGCTTAGCTACCCTTGTTCCCAAACTTGAGTGGCTGCTCTGAAGCAGAGCTGTGGATTTCCACACGTGGATGGCCAGGGTGTCACCCTGGCAGTGTTGCTGTGCTGTCTGAACAGCTGGTGTTTGTCTCCACCATGCCAAGGCCTGCTTGGATCATGGAGCAGAGCAGTGTGCTTTCTTTTTCTGCTCCCACTGGCTGTGAGCTGTTCCTGTGCCAGGACTGAGTACAGGGGAGACATTTCCCCAGGGTCAGATTTTCTGTTGTGGGGTGTGTGTTCTTTACCTTGCTCTCAAGGCTACAAATAAGAACAGAAAGAGACTACTCTTACACAAATGTCAATGCTGGCTTTTCACTTAAGGATTTTTTTTCTTTCCTTGGCGTTTGCTCACTGGATGTGTTTTTTGGACAGCATTTCATTTCCCAGTTCATCTTTATCAGCTAAAGCAATCTCATATTTTTGGTGGTGGACTCAGCAGCCTTCTAACCATCTTAGGGATGAGAGCTCCTCTTCCACTTTGAATTTGCATTGATCTGAGTCAGAATTGAACTCTACATTCCAAATGGGGTCTTGCTTTTGTTCTAGGTGATGTAGGGGGAAAAAAAGTCCAGCTTTCATCCTATATATCTTAATATGAGTCAGGGTCATTGAAAATGTTAAAAAAACATGAATCTCAGTATACAGAGAGGAATATTTTTCGTGATAACCTCAGCTTGATACCTCCTGGCTTTTGCACATTATTGATGCTGCCCTTCAGTTCTGTACCACCTTTGATACTAACTCCTCTACTAACTGCTCTTACCTTTTTCATCATAAATAATAATTTCTCACAATACTATATCCTTTATCCAGAAAATGGATTTTCAA
Source organism: Pycnonotus jocosus (assembly GCA_013400435.1). Taxonomy (NCBI): domain Eukaryota; kingdom Metazoa; phylum Chordata; class Aves; order Passeriformes; family Pycnonotidae; genus Pycnonotus; species Pycnonotus jocosus. Next base: position 383,214 of record VWYP01026658.1, on the reverse strand, counting down.
GAAAATGTAGAATTTTGCCTGGTTGATCTGTTTTTGAACATGTCTTGCTGGGTCTGATGTTTTTATCCATATATCTATTCTTTATTTTTGAATATTTAAATATTTCAATCAATGGGGTTATCAGTTTTCAGATCTCTCTGTCTCACATGGTCCTTGTGTTTGTTATTTTTCAGCAGATTCTACCTTCCCTGTTTTCATTACATTTCATTTAAGAGAAATTAGATTCTTTCACAACATGTGCTGAAAATGATTCAGCCTCCCTGTGGCTTCTTGGTCCAGGCTTAGTGCATGTTGGGTGACTTTTGTTTCCATCATTTAGTTCTTCGGGTTGTCTTCTTTCTCCTGTGTTAAATTTTATTGAAACCAAGGCAAAATATTCAGTCATGTTTGGGGCATAAATTTATTAGCTTTGTCATCTTGGCTGATTTATGCTATGCCCATTAATTTTCTTTGTTTGCTTTATTTGCAACCAGAATCTTGTCCAAATTTCTGATCGATTTTCCTGCCCTTTTTATGGTGCTCTGCATATTTCCCCACCCTCTTTGAAATCTGTCCAGTTGTGTCAGAAGTTCTGCCCTCTTTGTTTTTTCCCTTGCTTTAGGATACAGATGGATTTTGCTCCCTTCGACTTAATGAAATTCCAAGATCTGATCTGACTTCAGTCCACCAGCTCTTTGATTCGTCTTGCTGGTAGTTTCATTTCTCTTCTGAAATGGAAGGCCTTACCTAAAATTTTTTTTTTAGTTTGGTTTATCCTGCCATGGACTGTGTGTAATAAGTGCTCTAGAGGGTTAAGATCAGGAGAATTCTGTCCTTTTCTGTGAGCTCAATTCAGTGATTTCTTTATGGCTATTTGTGATGTCCCAGCAGTGGGGCTGGTACACGTTTTCCATCCTCCTGAGAACTTTCAGCAGAGATGTCCAGGATAACTCTGTCCTAGAAATTTCTCATGGTCCTTGGAGTAGCTTGGGAGGTCAGTTAATTGCAGCACTGATATCCCTCTTCCTTAGCTGATCCATAGATAAAACTATTACCGTCTTTAGAATAGTCCCTCATCCTGCTGGAGCAGTCTGCAGCCAGATAAGAGCTTCAGTTTGTCTCCCAAGTGTTATACAGCTCTGCATATTACAGAGTAGGTGTCATGAACTGCAGATATGCATGTGTCATTCCTTTTTAGAGCTGCTTTAAAGTTACCTGGCCACGTAGATTTGGTGTTCCAACCCAGGTAATGAATTGTGCAGTTTATCTCCAGAGTAGTAGAATCACAAGATTCCACATGTGCCATCTTGGCCCACATGCTCATTTGCAAGAATTTATTTACTTTTTACAGGATATCCAGAAAAAAATGGCACCTGTTGTTGGCAGGTTTGCCCATTTTAACATCTCCAGATCTCTTACTTTTCATCTCAATAAATAGGCAAACATTGGTTCCCTTCTGTAAGGTGAAAGGCACAAAACTCCAAATAAAAAGGTTATAAATTTACAAAAATGTCGAAGACAAAAGTGAGAATTAAAGCTGATATGACAGGTAGTATGTAGTTTAGGGGATCTTTCCTTGTATGAATGAAATCTGTCTCTCTCACTCCTGTTCACACTTGCAACTGCATGAATGTCATGCAAGCTGTTTAATGCTTGACAGACTGTTTCAATTGGGTTATCCATTATTCTGGCACTTTCCTTGTAGATTTGAAGCTCTTGTTTACATGGAGAAGAAACCCTTTTTTTTTCTTCTCAGATATTTATGTGTAGAAGAACTGGGTTTTTTACCTTATACTCTATCTGTAGTGATCTATCACACATGATTTTCATTTAGTTCTTCTACCTGTTTTCCTGCTGTTTATATAGTTTTCTTTTAAATCCAGTTAGGATTTCTCAAGTCAGATGTTCACTTGGGAGTAGGAGACTATAACCAATCCACTTGTTTTAATTCCCATCACTCTCCTCCTTTGTCTTTCTACCTGACAATTGAAAGTCTGAACACTTTCTCCAGAAACCTTATGTTTGAAGAGACAACCTCGTATTCCTGATACTGACATAAAAAATGAGCATGAGACCTTAAGTGAAAGATGTCAATTCCCTGTCAGAGAAATAAATCCCCGTGGCTTGGAGAAGATAGCAAATAGTTTTGCAATGAGTTGCATACGTTTTTGCAATCAGAGCTTTAAAAACAGACCAGTCTTCATACAGAAGATGATTATGCCTTACACAGTCAGTGCGTGCCTTTAACTATATTAACCTGGCCTTGGGTTTCAGTTTTGGTTCAGGACAATGGAGTGTGTTTACTTAAGCAAGAAGAATCTGGTCCTGTTTTTTTTAAAATGGTGCTTTTTTTTTTTCCTGGCCAGTCTGTACAAATAGAATTGCTTTAGAGAAGAATTTTTTTCACTCTAGTCTGTTATATCTTGACTTTTACAAATCAACCATTTCAATCCTGACTGTTTCATTTTTATCTTGAAAACAGCCATTACTTGTCTAGCTAAAGTTCAGTTTGTTTAATGAATGTGCTACTCCTACAGATAACTTGTCCTGGAGTGGTGCTGAAAGACAAACAGGAACTTTATCTCAGTGTCTTTGTACTTGGGAAGTACAAAAGAACTGGATGTGTCCCTGCAGTGTTCCCACTCTTCTTTCAAGAAAGACTACTATTTGAAAAGGTAAGATATGTCAAGGGCTGATACAAGCCAAATAAACCCATCACAAATTCTACAAAAATTGTCTGCAAAACCCATGAGCACAAATAATCACACTGAGAGCTCCTGCTTCTCTTTAGCACAGAGGAGGGGTGTGCCTGTATTACCCATATGGGGACTGAAGAATTATATATACTGAAGATTCTAGTGTATGATGAGACTTTTTAGGTGTTTGTTGATTCTTTTGTGAACTGTCCTTCCTCAGTGTCTGTTTTCCTGGCTTGAAAGGGCCTGAATGTTTTTGTTCTAAAAATTATGGCAAGGTGAAGAATAGAGACTGTACAATATAGGAGAGGCAACTTAATTTAGTGGAAAGATAAAATAGCAGCTCAAGCCTTTTTGGTGACATCTTACTCCCTTTGAGATACTTTCTTCATGGTTTGTCACCAGAATTCCCAGATTGCTACTCTGGCCCTCTAATTTATCGTTGTTTGTCACATATTCTGAGTCCCTACAAGCTTCATTATTAGTACCACAGGGATAATGAAACACAGTATCTTGTAGATATGATCTGGCTTCTTCACTGCCTATGAATAATAATACTTTGCCCTTTCTAGTTCTTTTTCTTTAAGCATTCCCCAGCACTTTGAAAACCAGGCTGAGTAAATTTGCTCAGAGTGATGCTCTGGTGAAGTGGATAAGAAACAAACAGTGATAATTTCACTACCTATGAAGAGTAGAAAAGACCATCATTCTTTAAAGGCAAACAACACAAACTTCTTAAGGGGAATGCACTGAATGCTGTTTTCAGTGTAGTGCAACATCCTGTCCTATTCCTTGCTATCTATTCACATGGAATTCAGGTTAAAAAAAAACTAACCTAAACAGGAGACTGAAAAGTCACCACTGTGAAAATGAAGCTTAAAGCATTACTAATAAATTAGAGGATATTAACCTATCAGAATTGTAGTACAATCAGCAATTTATGTTTCTCTCTTAAAATTTTCTTAGACAATGCTTACCTTTACATCTTCAATTCTTCAGAATAAATTATTTCTGTTATTTACATACAGAGAGGGAATTCTGTGTGAATAGAAAGTATAAAACAAGAACTGGTGGCTTTCAATGAATTTGACCATGTTCCAAATGATAATTTTAGTATCCTTTCTTTTTCCAGTGGGGTTAGGACTCTTGACAATCATCTTGGCATGGAAGAGCATTGAGTTTTGGGTTTTTTTCCCTTCTCTTTCCCCAGAGGTCCTTCTAAATACTTTGACTGTGCTATTATTATAATAATGATAATTATTATTATAATTATTATTATAATTATCATTATAATTATCATTATAATTATTATTATTATAATTATCATTATTTTTATTTCTTTTTCAGACATTTGCTAATATAGTTGATCCTGGAGACCTTGTGAAGTTACTGGAGTGTACGTTCTGATTTTTTGTATACTATGTTGTATCCATTAATACCATGCATATATGGGCTCTAAAGATGTTTTGGAGGTTTTCAGTATGTGATAAATTTTCTATCAGGAGCCTGTTCTCTGAAAATCTAGTGGGTAACCACTATTATCTAACAAAATGCCTCTAGAAATGTATGTTACATGCTTTAGAACAGGAAAAAGAGTAAAAAAATTGTAAGTGATCAAAAGTCCAGCTGGTTATCTGGTAGTGGGTTCCTTTATATGGTTGTTTATTTGATTAATTTTCAAATTTTAGAAGGATAAACCTCCAATTTTTGTAAAATTATTATTTTTATTTTTAAGAAATTTATGTCTTGCTACATGTGTATAATGGATTGTGGTAAGAAAACCCTGACCTAAACTCGAACTGCAGGAATATGCATCCTCACATGACAGTTATCTGTAAAGGGGGCAAAGCTTGCACAATCTTCTTTAAAAGAGGACAAACTTGGCAGCAGATAGAGTTTACCAAGTTCTAAGTCAGATTTACTGTTGTCATTTGTACCCTGCTAATGCCATTGTGTTCGTCTGTGATATTTATGCAAGTTGTACTTAATTTTATCTTATTATTGGTGTGGTGGAAATAGTGCAGCAATATACAGTGCTGTGAAGCATAAATCAGTGATCCATTTTTCTTGGGCTTTCACTATGGGAATTTACATTTTATTTTATTTTTTTAATTAATGAAAAAACTTTCTTCCCTTCTAGTTGACACAGCAGTACTTGAACTAATACAGCTCGTTCCTCCAGGTATTGTATCAGTCTTTTCATAAATTATGCAGTTTAATAGGTGAATTTCTAGGAGGACACTGCCCATTACAGCACAATCACTCTTTCCAACACACAAACAACATAGAAAGCCCTTCAACAAATAGTCCTCTGAATAGAAAATGTTAATAGATCAAGAGGATCTCATTCTTGAAAGAGAATAATAACTGAATATTTAAATGTATCGTACTCAGGCTTAGGAAAGTGATAATTTAAAAACGGAAAATAAACTGAAATCATCCAGTGCATAATTATTAACTGCACCACAATTCACTTCCAGAGAGGCTATCTGTGAAATTCAGAGTCCATAATCTTGTTCTCAGAGTGACACTTTTTTTCCTTCCATTTTAATGGTGACCATTGGGAAAACTCTTATCCTCACTATAAGTATTACAGGTCTCTTGGGATGTGTGAAGATAATAAATAGCGATTTGTCATACTTCTGTTATTGGTTTGTGTGATTATAAAAATCTATTTTAATGAAATTCAAGTGTTCCCATGAATAATGTAAATCTACATTTTATTGGAAATAAAGTCAAGTTTTAAAGAGGACTCATTTGGAAACTGTGGTATTAAAAGCACTCTCTGTCGCTTGTCCTTAGTACTTTCAAGGAAACTACTGCTTCTGTCAGGTGACTCACCAGACTATTTACTTGAAGAAATGTAGTNTTTGGGGAAGAAATTAATTAAAACAATTTATTGCAAATTTGTCCCCATTTTTTTTTTTTGTGTGTGTGAGAAGGTAAAGGATCCTGCATAAAGAATTTATCTTCAGGGCTCAGAAATAGGTGTGATATAGCCCAACATAAGCTTGCCAAGATGGCTGCAGTAGCACAAGTTACCTTTCTTTAAAATATACATTCAAGGGTTTACCTCTAAAGAAAACCTTTCTTTTTTTTTTTTTAGAAGTAGCAAGCCAGGGTATTGAGAAAATCTTGAAATAATTATTTTCGTGTTGCTTGTGTTTCTTTCTTACTGCTGCTATTACTTTTCTGTAGTATGGAATGGTAGTTTTTCATGAGGGATTGGCTGCCATTAAAAAAAATACTGTTTTTTTCTGTGGCATGGAAAGGAAAGAAAGAAGAAAAGTACTGAAAAGTTACCTGAAGAAAACCTTTCATGTGCCTGTTACAGAACAGTTAATACAATCTTCTTTAATTTTTTTCCAGTAACATTGAAACATAGTTTCATAGTAGATTCTGCACATTTTTGCTGCTGATTTAACTTGATGAGGTTATTTCCTAGTGCTGTAGGAGTTTTAGAGCCATGCTGTTAATTTGTAAAGAGCAAAATTTATCCTGGTTTCAACATGGCTCTGTGTGTGGTGTCTGTGCTATGTGGCTTTGTCTATTTGCCAATTAAAGTATGTATTTCCTTTTTAGTGGGAAAAGTTCTAGCTACATATGAAGAAAATACAAGAGATTTCCTGTTCCCTGACCCTAAGCTTACCCATGGGCACCGTGGTTTGGAGCGTGAGATTTTAATGAAGAGGTCCCCGTTTTTCACAGTGAGTGAATGTCTGTGGATTGTATTTATGACACAGTCTGCTTCACTGAAGAAACCCCTTGAACTGCTTCAAATGAAAAGCGATTACTTCTGACAGATTTTGCCATTTTAAGGTGTTGAATGTACAAATCCACAGTTGAACTTTGGGGAAAGTAGAATCTTTTTTTCAAAACGCTTCAAGAAATTATTTAATGTGGGAAAGTTAGTTTCCACTTGGTTTGCAGTGTGGCACCATGACATGTCTCCATTCAGTTTAATCTGTGATGCAGCTGGTGGCTGAAGGAATGCAGGAGATGTTATACTTACTTCATGGTTCTCGACAGAAGCCCTATAACCCTCCTCCTTGGTCCCTCTCCTAGCATTTTGGAACACCAGTTAATTGGCAGAATGAGTGCAATGAATTAATGCTAATTTCCTGGAGATAAGGGCTCAAGTACGTATTAAATGAAAATGAATTCATTTCACAGTGCCCTTTCATGAAGTTTGACTGTTGAATCTTAATTGTCAGCAGAATAACCCTGGAAGGCACTTTAAGGAGGATGGTGATGATGTGTTTTGAGGTTTTTGTGGAGTTTCACTGGTGGATTGGCAGGACATTTGGATAAGAACTCAATTATCCTGTCTGTTGTGGTTGGACTAAAAGCACATGGGAGGAGGGTGCTGATCACAAGTGTTGATTAACGTTCATTGGTATCTTTTAGCTGTTGTAGCCTTTCGCCTGAAAGGGCAACCTGGAAACTGCCCAGACCTTGCAATTAGAAGTGCTAATTTGGTGTCTAATGCTGTGTTACATTTGAGTGAATTAAAGTTGTGATTTTGTGTTACAAAATGTCTGATTCTGCAGTAGCTTAAACTGTCCCTGCAAAAACAACCATTATTTTTTGGCTGTAGTATCTCTTTGATATGGCTCATCCCATTCATCGTGATATGGCTCAAGAGATGAGGAGGGACTGTTTTTCTTTCAAACTGCTCATAAAATAGGTACTTTCCTGGTGCTGAGAAAGAATAGGCAGGTAGGAACAAATGGGGTGGTATTAACTAAATGTTTTTAGATTTTTTGCAAACAGAATATAGTGAGTTTTTGTAGAAGCAGAGCTGCTAGAGGAGTTTGATGGGTTTTGTCAAACTGAGTTCTTTAAAACAAAGATTTTGTATTTTCTAATAAAGAGAAGGTGCCATAGTTTGTGAGCTATGAGAAGATGTGGTCAGAGTGATTAGGATGTGTAGCTGATGAATGATGGCAATGTAGTGCCTTTAAATATTAGAGTTCTGTAACACACAAACAGACTTCCATGTCCTTGGGAGCAGCATAAATGAAATCCATCTCTGCCCTGGAACAGGGACTGCAGAAGCCTTTGTAGCTACATTCCATGTCCATAGCTTGAAAGTACAGTTTAAGAGAGGATTTTGGCATAGTGACCCCCTTTTCAGGAATAATGCAGAAGCTGTGCTTGATGGCATTGGAGGAGGCTCCCAAAAGGAACTTTTTGTTCCTCTCCTTGCTTGCCAAATGGAATAATTGTGAAAGGATTTTTACCTCCAGTAGAAATGCAATCTCAAGTGCCTCCATCTCCCAGTGTTCCCTGAGCTTTACTGGCAAGAGTCTCTTGCTAAGTCTGTCAGCATGAAGAGATGGATGTGAATGCTAAGCAAAAGGAAGTGTTAAACAAGGTTGTGGGAACCCTCACATTATTCCTATGCTGCTGAAGCCATGAAATGTTATTTATAGCCAGCTGAGATGTTGAGTATTTTTAAATGGCAGCTGTGCTTCAGTGGCACTTTGATTCCCAATAAATTTGTCTTTTATTAAAAAAATAAAGGTAGCAACAGTAAGTTTACAGTTGTGGAGTTCAGATAGGCAGTGACAAGCAGTGTCTGATTAACACTGCTAATCTGCCAGTTGGAAGGAGTCCCAAGTTGAGAGGATCAGAACTCCTGCAGAAATCTGGCACTTGGCTGATAATGTCCCTGGCTAAATGTCTTACGAGGTTTACAAACTCAGTGTGCATACAAGACATGCCTCGAGTTATCTCTCTTGGTCCAGTGTTGCCCAGCTGAGGCTCTTGCTGGCTCTTCTGTATTTCTCTGCAACCTTTGCCTTTCAGAATATGTTTATGCCTGGACTGTGGTAGTGATTTCTTACAAATGTTCTTATCTCCATTCCCCACCTTCATGCAGTATTTGCCACATCACTTAAAACAGTTTCTTTTTAGTTATACTATCTTCCATTAACAGGCCGGTATTAGGCCTTCTGTTATATTCATGTGTACTTTTTTTAAGCTAGAGTTGCACTTGTGAGTCAAAAGCACATACTAGACTTGGTGTTCTTCTAAATATGAACCACCTTTATACTTTTTCTGTAATCAAATTGATATTATGTCCCTTCTGTTTAATGATTGGTACAGAACTCCTCAGGGCTGCAGACACCACTAAGCCAGAAGAAGAAGAGATCCCAAAAACTTTCCAGCTGGATTTTCATTTACAGATATGTTTAGGGCTTATTTGATGGTCTTTACATAATTCTGTGTTGAATATCCTACAGAAATCACTTATTTGGGAACTGCAGAACATCAGAGCAAATCCTCTGATGGCTTTGGCCTGTGAGTTGATTTTGATATATCCATGCTTGTGCATTCAAATGCCATCCCATATTCCCTCTCCACTGACCATTTCTTTGAAGAAACCATAGTTTGTGTCATTTTTTAGGTATGAGCACTTAACAATTTTGTAATCATTTCCAGTGTCTGTAAGAGCAGTAGGTGCTCTATTGTTGCATTTTATAGTAGACTTACTAATTTTGATGTGTCCTTTTTAAAATTGTTGATAGCACTTGACAATTCATTAGTAATAAAAATGAGTTGATTATAGATGATCAGGCTTAAAACCTCTTTTATATGCCATAACTTGTCTTGATTGAATCCTGGACTCTGTTAATTGCTGTGACTGAGCTTCCTTGGCATTTTTGTCTTTTGATTTCCATAATCTATCCTGGGGCCAGATCATGATCCCTAATGGGAAATCAGTGTTTAGGCAGGTGGTAGAGAATAGTTTGGTTCATCAATAGACTTCACTCATGGAGTAAAGCTAATTCTTACAGATGTGGGACAGAGTCACAAACAGACCCAGCTCCTTTTCATGTCTCAGTGATTTTGTGTATTCATGTGCACAAATGCCTGAGATGCTTCAGGCAGCAAATTCTGTCCGTGTTGAAAGAAGAGAGGGCTGAAATTTCTGGAGGCGCTTGATTCTCTTGGATTCTGCAGAGCTGTATAGGATGCACATAGGTGATTGCCACTTGTTTATAGCATGTGTGGCATTTAGTTCTTTTATGCCTTTTTTAATGCTGCTATTTGGGAGATAGGGCTTGTGTGTTGTAATCCCTGTCCTTTACACCCAGTAAATTTTGAATGCATTGGTCGACACTCAATGAATAGAAAGGCAGTAGTTTTCTGAGGTGTTACATTCCTAGCCATGGCTGCAGTAAAAGGTGGGTGGAACAGAAGCTGCCAATCATGTAAAAATGGAGGAACCTGCTGGCCATTAGTTTGTGTGGGCTGTGCTTGACCAGGAGGCCCAGTTGGACCCCACTGGTTCCAAGTGAGACAAACTAGGGCTGCTCCATGGGCAGGAGGGGATTGTCAGGGGTTGGAACGTGGTTATGGAGCAAGAGAGGCATCCACAGAAATCAGACTACTCCAAAGATTACAGAATGAAGGGTATTGTTAGTCATACTGTTACAAAAGAATAGTTATTTGCAGTGTGATTGACTGATTAAACAAAATGTTTTTACAAAAGAGATGGCACAACTGAGACTGTTCTCAAACAAATTTACAACGTTATCATTAATGAAACTTCTAGAGCATGACTGAAACTTTTATTGATGCCATATAGCATGGCATGAAAAATCTTTAAAAGTGCTTTTGACAAAAAATGTATTAAAATAAAAGTCAGACCTTAATTGTTGTACGAAAGCAGTGTAATCATCTGTAATTGAATTGTCAGAAATGCAAATGTTAGCATCTTGACATTTACCATTGCTGTTCTGTCTTCTCTAATTATCTTTATTAAAGACTGAAATTAACAAAGGAAATGGCTGAAAATTAGGAATGGTTTGTTACATTAGGTGACATTTACCTCTTTGATACCCTTTATCTTGAGTTGGAGCTTGATGTTCAATTATTGTCTCTCTTCTAGGGAATTGCACCAAAATTGAGATTTTCTACAACCTCCCTTATTTCAGACAGTCTGTTAAGCTTAGGAAGGAGTCACATACAGGTTAGCACAATTTAATTGTTTGCAATTTAATTTCTAGATTTAATACTGATAACCTTGCTTCCAATTTTTGCATGTGCTGCTCACTTCAAACTTTCCTCATTCTTTTGTTGTGGTTAAAGCAGGTATCATGGATGCTTGACAACTTGATTAAATTTTTAATCAAGTAAGAGTAAAGAGTGGGTTTGGTGCATGACAGTAGATGCTGAGAGTTCCTTGAATCTGAAACAATTATCAGCTGCTGTGTTCTGTGATCAGCTGAAGTGTCAGTCCCTGGTGTATTTGTACATGGGAAGATGCCTTTTCACCATTTGTTACTGACACTTAAAATTAAGGACAGTGAAAACTAGGTAAAGTTGGAGAAAGTACATTATTAAACCAAACCAATTAATTTAATTGTTTTCCATAACTGTGTCATTGACAGTAATGGAAATGCAGATTTTTGTTGAAAAGGCTATCACCTGTATTAATCTGGAAATGCTGCTTTTGCAGGAAGTAAAGTTAAAGGTGAAGTAGCACTCTTCTCTGGTCTCACAGATTGGAATTTTGGTTTGGATTTCTGGCACAAGCTGTCATGTAGTTACTCTTACATCCTCCCTTTTTTGTTGTACTATTGAAAAATGGTGCAGCATCATTGAAAGGGAATGGTTGTCAGGAAGGCTTGTGTGCAAAGATGCTTAGGTGACTGACCTGTTGGTGGCATTGCTAATGGCTTCAATGAGAAGTTTCTTCCAAATTTAGCAAATAAAATGTATCGAGACAGAAAAAAAAATTAAAAATCAGTGAAAACCTTCATTGTCAGAAAAGTGGCTTCAGCGAAGGTGACTTGAGTAAGGGCAATTTGATTTAAAATCTAAACTGTTCCTAAAAGTATCTGTGAATGGCAGCTGAGATTTGCTTACATTGCAGTGGAGGTCCAGTTTCACAACTGGTGTAAGCCAGGAAGAGTACTGCTTCTGATGGAGCTGAGATTTCTCTTAGAGAATTAGAATTAGGTCTGGCTTTGTGTGGGCCAGGTCCATGGTGTGTCTCACTATCAGCTGCACCAATGGTAATTCAGAGGAGTGGTAGGAATGGTCTCTGTGCTGCCCAGTTCAGATTCTGTAAATGCAGAACAAACACACAGCCTCAGCCTCACTGGTGGTGGATATAGAGGGAAAGGCTTGAAGGCAGGCTGGACATTTTATTTCTGGGTTCCTCTGAATCAAAGCAGTACCTGTAACGTTCAGATTTAGAAATGCTTGAAAAATAATTTCTAACAGGAAGAGTATTATTTTTCTCAACTAAACTTTACACTTTAAAGAACTAGTAAATTCACCGTAATCCAAGAAAATAGAAATTTTACAGAATGTAGTTGCACTTCTTTTGGCGCTTTAGCAACTCTAAACACATATAATTTAAACTATTAAATAGGCTCCTATTTTAATTTATGTCTTGTATTTTAAAGGGTAAGATTTTTAAAATAAAAGCCTAAACAGATGAAAATATGCTTCAGATCTGTGTATGGCTAATTCAGGTAAACTTTGTGTTAAAGGAACCTGTGATAAAACTCAATTTAATTTTTACAATCTCCACTAACTGTGTGGGAAGGCTAGTTATGTCAGTATCTGACACTTAACATCTAACTAGTGTAGTACTAGGTGTTCAACCTTCTTTTGGTTTCAGAGAAAATGGTAAACAGGTTGTTTGATTATAGTGTTGTGAGGGGAACTTCAGCTGCCATGGCATCCCTTTCTGGTAAAATTATTAGTTCCTTGTTAGCATTATGTTCAACAATCTTAATCCTACACGCTGTCAAATCAGATCATTTCTCTTCTTCACTCCAGGCTGATATGAACTTGGTGCAGCATTCAACCCTAAATGGGAAAACGCACTCAAAGGTACCAAAGAAATCCCCTCCTTCAGCTGGGAAGGGCGGGCAGGGCTCGGCAGGCAGGAGCTACGAGCAGCCCACCATCGCCTCCAAGTCGCGCTCGCCTTCGCCATACACCAAGCGCCGCATGTGCGAGCTGTCGGAGGAGGCCAGGCAGAGGCTGGCCCACCTCAACCTGGGGCCTCACGAGTTCAGGAGAGACACTGACAGACCTCCCTTCGTCATCAGACGGGTTTGTATTTGCTCCAAGGTGCAATTATTGTTCTTTCACTAAATAGCGCTCCAAAAATTCATTCAGCCCTTAGTTTAGATGGATAATTTTTTCCTCTCCTTAGCAGTCTGTCACAGGGTGATTTAAATGTAAAATTAACTAAAATAAAATTTCTTTTATCCGCTTTAGTAACAGACAAAGATCAAATTCTTTCATTAATATCTTGGTTAAATTCTCTGAGGCCCTGTTTCTTTTCTTCCAGCACACTAGACAGGATAATAGGTGTATAAATTCAGCTTGGAAGTAATTGATATTAGTATTAAAAATTCCTGAATAAGACTTTAAAGAAAGAGTGTCTAGTCACATTATGAACACTTACACTTCCTCTCTTTCAACTTTTTTTAATGTTGGCATCCTGTGATCTTTGGAACACTTCCTTTGCTCAGAGCTACATCTCAAACACATTGACTTAGAGTTCATAACATAAGGACATTTTGCCATACATGAAAAATTGTCCTGAAATTAGGTACTTATTTAAAGAAATAGCGTGTAACTCTTAAAATGAAAGGGCTACATTTCCCAGCCACCTGGAGGATCATATACTCACTTTTTCCCCCCCTCTTAATTTTTCTTCTTATTGCAAAAATTCTCTGGTTTTAGAAAATCACTTTGAATTTGTAGGGGCAGACATGAGATTGTTCATATTCTGTGCTGTGACATGATGATTTCTCTACAGTTCTGGGCACTTATCACAGCCAGTTAGATAATCTAGTAATTAAATAGTTTGCTTCTACTTTATCTTTTTACCTAGTATCAGTACTAATTAGTTAATAATATATTGTCAAAGTTTAGAATTCTTTCCCAAGTTTTATTCTACATATAGCTACCCTTTAGAAATTCAAAATGGCCTGAATAAGTCATTAATCATTCATCAATATACTGTTTCTCTCAAATATTTTTCTTCTAACTCCTTTTATTCAATTCTTCTGGCTTTTGATCTGTAGGTGAAGTTTAATTATAGTATCATTAACACTGATTATTGATTTTCAATGCTTGGTTATGTTTGTACAAAAAAAAAAAGAGAAAGCTTGTCTCTTAATTCAGCATATCCTGACTGTCATGGCCTTTCTAGATTGAGAATTCTCCTTTTAGGGTGTCTTTACTGCTGAGAACTCTTTTGGCCTGGAGATTTTGTGTTACATGAAGATCAAAATTGGATTATACTAGATGTAACTTGTTAATTAGGAAGAGATTCAGATCTCTCTTGGTGAGATCTGAGCTGTTTAGAATAAATATGAGATACTGAGAACTGTTTAAAAATACTGCAGACATTACAGATGAAGGAGAAACTATCTGTACTTTCCCTTTCTTTGAACAATGGGGTATTCAGAGTATTCTAGCACCATTTCTGTTTATAGAGAGTAATGCTAATAATACACATGAGCCAAGTGCTATGAAAATAGTCTAAAATAAGATTTAAATAAAGTAAAATATTTCAGAAGGTACTGGTTGGGATGTTATGAACAATGCCAGAAAAAACAGCAATTGATAAATCTGATATTAGCATTTTAAATGAGTGTTTTTGCTTCAGGTTGGACAATCAAGCCCTGGTGCTAAATTTCATTCCTGGTGCTCCCCACGAGAAAGCACATCAGAAGCCTGGCCCAAGGCAACCCATGGTCAGTATTTTCTATTAAATATCTCATTAATGCTTTTAATTTCTGCAGGAAGTAGTTTTATTTGGGCTTTTTATTATTATTTTGGTTTTTTATTTATTATGAAAGTGCCAGTCTATGATGGGGAAATAGCTGTTAGTTCTTCCTAGGAAAAGGAAGAATGCTGAATAAATTACTGCTTCAAAGGGTGCCCTTGAATAGTTCTTCACCTCATGAAGCTTGGAACATAATTCTACAATATAATAATTCTATATGAAAATAGGAGGAGAGAGTTCCAAAGCTCAGACAAGTGCTCTGTTTCACTCCACATTTTTTTGTTGATTTGGATGGTGGAGAAAATCTGCATCATGGTTTGTGGGTGTGTTGATCAGACTTGGAGTATGGATTATTTTGAAGTTCAGGGGCTCTGTTCCTTCAGAAATGAATAATGTTCATTTCAGCAGTATTTGTGAGTAGTGAATCAGTGACTTATCATTATTAATGAGCATCCAGGATATGCTTCAATACCTGCTTCAGCATCCTTTGGTATCAGTAAGTGAGAGTTTAATAAAAAGTGTGGGACTAGAAATTTAAGAAAGCACCCTAAAACTTGGTTTTATTGCTCATGTCTTACAATATGAGGATTTTAATGAGTCTCATCAGTATTTGTTTATGTGTGCTCTGCCTCATTTTTATTTCATTTCCTCACTAATTATAATTTGTTATACAGCAAATCATTATGAATGTGTTATTTTACATTTGTTCTTTGTCATTGCACTGGGTGCTGGATTATAAAGGTTTCACACCCCCTTTGGGAATAGATTTGCCAGTCTGTGACAGCTGGATAATGGGACAGACCAGATCATCTGATACCATTGCACACTTCCAGAGTGAGCTGGTGGTTTCTGGCCAGTATTTAGAAGACCAAAGTCTACCTCACTATTAATATCCAGAGGATTCTTTGGTTGCCTGCCAGTGTCTTGAGGCTTAACTGTAACTTCTGAAAAGAACAGATCCCTAGGATTAGAAATCTTAATGCAGACAGTACAGTTTAGTCCCTCTTTGCTTTTCCTGGGTCACAGTGTGAGGGTTGTTCAGTACAAACTGGTAGAACAGATCAAGAAAGTAGATTTAATGTCAGTCCCTCGGGGATGAGGTGCATATTGACTCTGGTGACAAATCCTAACCCAGTATGGGCCTGAGATTTTCTTCATGTGATTCCTTGGGCTTTGTATTTGTGTGTGTGAGTCAGTGGTGAAGGAAGGAATGTAGAGGTGATAGGAGGAGGGAGAGATGCTCACAAGTTTTGGGAATGGTAGAGCTTATTTTGATACTGATTTAAGCAATGAGCAGTGTAACAAAATGTGCCCCTTCTGTCTGTGCAGAAGATGGTGCCCACACTGATTCGTTATTGCAAACATTGTATTCCATTCAATGGGAAGTCATGGTTTTCAGCTAAAGAAAGTGATTACTTGAAATATACTGAGGAGACAAAATAATAAATTACTTTAGTTTTGTTTGTGAGGGCAGATACGATGCTTTGTAAAAGATACAATAGAATTTAGGAAATGCAAATGTCTTTTTGATTTCTTCTGTCATGGACCTTTTTTCTTTCTCCAGATCTTTCACCTCTTAACAGCTACAGACCCAAGAAAACTGAAGTGAGTACTTCGAAGTGTTTTTGCTTACGCACTGTTTTTGGGAAGCTCCAAGCTTCTTGGATTGTCTTGCATAGGTGTTTTTGAAACTTTATCTACTATAGTATCAAAAGCAAGAAAAAGGACATTTTAAATCTCATCTGGCCCAGTTAAGGCCTGCTGACAGATTATTTACAAACAGTAGAAGGAAACTTAGCACTCTTTAAAGATGCTTATGCCTGCACATACAGAATTTGCTTTTCCTTGGCATTAAGGCTTGCAGCAAGGCCATAGAGGAGCCTTAAAGGGCATTTGCATTTGTCTTACCAGTTATTGTGAGAGCATTCTTCATTCTGGAACTGTATGCAAAAGCAACATTGGTACAACTGGGAGGCCACTGTTGTGTTATTTCACATCCTTTCTTTTTCAGATTTTAGCTTCTTTCTGTATTAAAAGAATCTAGAGATAAATGTCAGAGTTGTTTTGGGTTTGGGAGGTTTTGTTCTTTACATCCTCATTGAGACATTTTTTGCCCGTGTTTCTGAAATACTGTAAAAATTGTGGCTTTAGGCATTTAGTTATGTGTGCCCTCATAGATTTCCTAATGTCTGGGAAAACTGATGATAATAGGGAGGAGGAAAGAAAGGGAATTATGAGGATAAACCTTGGTGTATATGTTAAGACTCTAAACTTTTATTATCATGGACTGCAGTTCTGTGTACTATGTCTGTCTAATATATTTTGTTGCCTCTGGATTGTTCCATGGGTTGTTAAGACTCTCAGGCATTATTCTGCATCTGTGAGATTCCTGGAAAGGGTAAGCCCTTAAGTTGTGCACTCAGAAAAGTTGATAAAAGGGCTGTTGCAGTAGAGTTTCACATGGTGTGTTAGTTACCAACAGATTGCTCTGAGACTTCTTGATTTACTTTAGACCATGGATTTTTGTATGAAATGAGGGTCCTTGCTCTTTCCCCAGCAGACAGATATTCCTGACTGAATATACAGTGTTTAACCTTTTGGGTTGAGAAACTAAAAATGTGAAAATTGCACATCTTGATATTCATAATAAATTTTAGTTTGGTGGGGTATTTTTCAGGCAAAATCTACCAGTGGAAAAGGTTTGGACAGTTCTGTTTGCAAGGAGGATGTGAGCCCAGCTCCCCCCAACAGAGAGTCCCGTTCTGCTGCTTCTTTGGAGCATTCAGCAGCTCCAGCAGCTCAGGAGCCTTCTCCGAGTTCTGTGCTGAGTCGATCTTCTCTGAGGGAAAGGTAATGGCCTGGTTTTGTTCATGACATTCTGGAATTAGGAACATGAGCTGATGATAACAGTGCCTGCATGACTGTAGATTGCATGTTTGGAGATGTGAGGGCTGAAGAGATTGAAAAATCTTCCTGCAACAGCTGTGTTGTTTGACTTTTGCTGTGTTTGCTATCACCTCTGTTTGATGATTACAATCCTAGTAACATGGCAGTGAAAATCTCTGAAACAGTGACACCCCACCATTTTAGGCTGCCAATGGTCATCTGGAACAGAGAATTAATAAATCATCAGTTAAATGAATCATCACTGTTTCAGAGATGATTGGAACCTCAGGAATGTAAATACAGATATGTAAAAATGAGAAGTAAACTTTACAGTAGGTACTTGGAAACCTTTTTCCCATCTGACTTATCACAGGTGTTTTTGAGCACATACTTGTGCTGTGCTATACTCAGATGTGTGACTGGTGTGCATAACATGCTTGGCCTAGTTTTAATCTACTCAGTGTGGTATTTTCCAATCTTTTCACTTTGTTGACATCATAAGATTTTGGTTTTGGTTTTTTGAGTTGCAGTGTGGACCTCTGCAGCTATTGTGTGTATATTAATTGCTATGTTTCAGTCAGTTTTCTTAGCTATCTCCACTGACCCTAGTGGGACTGGGTTGGGGACAGTTTAAAATATCCTTTAGTTTAGTGGATTACAGTCCCTGGGTTAATATTTTGAGCCAGCTTCCCAGCTTTAGTGTCTTATTGAGGGTTGGATGGAAAAAAAGTCAAAAAAGCAACAGATGGTTTCATGCTTAAGCCCTCCAGTCCTTCAAGGAAAGTATTCCCTGCTCCTTCTGAGTAGAAAGTGTTCTTGGTGCTTCTCTTGTACATTCAAGTAGCAAGTTACTGGTTGTCTTTCTGGGAACAGAAAAACTGTATGCAAAGCTAGGCCTGAGTAACCAAATAGGTAAAATAATTGGAGGAAACTAAGGATTAAACTGATGACCCATCCTAAATGCTGAAGATGTGCTTTGGTGACTAGTTCACACTCTGTTACCATTGGTACCAAGTAGCCAATGCTTGCAGGTTGCATTTTACAGCTTACACGCAGCCTAATGCTTGTTTCTAAAATAGAAAAACTGTCTCAGTTTTTTCTTTCAAAAGAAAAATGACAGATGGCAGGTGGGGACTGAATTTTTAATACTCACAAAGATCAAGTTGGTGTTTTAACATCTTCCTCTGCTTGAAAACTTGTTTGTTAGTTGTTCTGTGTAATAGTGTATCTTGAGAAGTGCTATGCAGAGATTAGAATGTATCTGGGGTTGAAGAAGGTTTCTTTGTCATCTTGTCTGCCTCCCCACTCTCCTCTGACAATGTTTGTGCATTATTTACCCATATCTGGGGAAGAGATATTGTCATGGTAACTTTTTTATCCTTTATTCAGGGGGAATGCTTTTGGAGGGGTTGGGGCTAAATTGTATACACATTTTATTTAGAGCTGATGGGGTGCCTTCTATTGATAGCAGGAAAGTCTTATATGTTGTGAGCTGCTGGTACATGCATAGTAATTTAGTCATCTGCCAGTTAATCTTGAACTTGTCTGAATGTTCTTGCATTTTCTCTTTACGAGCCTCTCTCCAGAAGAGATTTCTGATCTTGTGAAATTATGTTTTTTCTTCTTATTAAAGCAAATGTTCTCAGCTCTTCAGAGCTGTAACATCTCTTTATGTAAAATATGTAACCATTTATTTCTGTCATCAGAAAAAAAATCAAAATGAGAAATAAAGGGCATAGTCTAAAAAAAATTGATCTCTGTTTCATGCTGCTGAGATAACAATGGTTTTAGCTGATTGTGTACTGAGAGTTATACTTGGAATGACAAACATGGTTTAGAGGTCAATGTTTGGAAATGCATGCAAACGCTGCTGTTCACATCATAGAAATACAGAGGAAATCAGTGCACTGAAAGTAAAGCAGTGTTAGTGTAATTGCAAGAATATGGAGTCTTATCTCGCAGTATTGGGTGTTTATTTCCTCAATTTTATTTTGAATTACAACGACAAATTGCTTAGCATATCCAGGCTACTGTTTTTAATGCTGGTCAACCCACAGTCAGTGTGAAACTTGACTTTCCACCTTGACCTTTAATTCGCTCTTTTCCCTTTTTTTTTTAAAAAGTAGTGTGAAGTGACTGTCTGCCTTCTTGGGAATACCTCCCAGAGCCTTGCTGTGTGGTTGTTAAACCACTGCAGTACTTTTCAGTGAGATAGAAATTGGGGTCTTCTGCAAGGTCCTCTGAGCCCTTTTGTATCCACCGTGGCAGTTTCCAGTCCCTTTCTTTGAGCCTGCTAGAGACACCACAAATCAATCCTCTTCCTCTTTCCTGTAGGATTTCAGTCAGAAGCAGAACTGTAAATAGATTTACTATTGAACAAGACAGCCAAGTTTTGAATATTGATTTTTCATACTTTCTTTTTACATTTCTCATTATGTACATCATCTAAGGAAAGCATTTGCTGACGTTGGAAGCTGACACTCAGCAGTGATGTGGCCACACAACCCTGCAGAGGTCCCTTCCAGCCCTCACTATTGCATGATGATTCTGTGAGGTTTGATTGCAGCTCCTGTGCAGACCAGTGGCACTCACAGACCCTGGAGTTCCTGCCTGTAGTGTGTGCCCCACCCACAGTGTGCCAAGGCAGTTGTTTGGTTGGTTGTGCAGAGGTCAGTGGCCCTTTGTGCAGAGAGGAGCATCCCGTGTGCTTTAGGAAAGAGGATTCATACTCTGTCCTTTCAGTGCTGCTTCAGGAAAGCAAAATTGAAGTCCAGTCCTTGCTTTCATGGTGCAGACATCCTCACATACTCCTAGAAGATGGAGTTTTTCTTGGGGACTTAGAAGCTAAGCCTTCCTTGCAGCACTGAAACCTGCAGTAAAGTACCTGTCAGAACGAAAAGGAGAAATAGTGAGATGGATTCCATAAGGTCAAGAAGTCCTTTGAACAGAGCTGTGTGCTGGCACAAGAAAAATCCTTTCCTCAAGAGACTACAACAATCATGGGAGTATTTGACTATTTCTGTTATGTGAGAGGCAGAGCTACTTCTCGTGCATTTAGGATCAAAGGAGTCTTTTTCCTACTCTGGAAATAGCATGCTTCTGCTTTTGTTTCCAGATTGAAGTGCAGTTCGATAGCTTTTTTCATGTTCTCCTGGTTATGCTGCTGATATGTGATCTTACCTGCTATAAAATTTAACAAAAACCTAAGTTCTCTTTCAAGTGAGACAGAGGTTAAGTGTCTGGATCAGATGCCCTTCTGTAATATTCCTCTATTTTACTACTGTCTTTTTATATTCTCATTTTCCTAGTACTAGGGAAATAACAGCATGAAGTTAGATATTGGTAATGATAGATACAATGACAGAAACTAATAGATATTAATGAAATACTATATCCTATATGAAGTCCTTGAAAACACTAGTTACCAGAATTTTTGGCTTCAATGATCTTGCAAATGATCATCCCAGGTTCTTGGGGGTTATTTTTATTGCATGACAAAAAGCAGAAACCTGGTATTTTAGAGACAGGCATGGATCCTGAGACAGGGCTTGCTTCTGTGAGAGGGTATGTTTTAAGTTTTGAGAACTTCTAGTGTAAAGTAAAATGCTGAAAAATATTGCAGACCTTTTAGGAAAAGATTTTCTCTCGGGAGAGGCTGCACCTTGGTTTCCTGTCTGTTACTAGCCATTTAAAAGTCATTATTTCTGATTTTTGGAATTTACTTTGGTAGGAAGGTTTGGGGTTTACCAATCTCACCTTTTGGGAAAATTTACTTCTTTTGCATCCTTTAAATATTAACTTCTGGAATCAGCATTTGAAAATCAGTTATTTCATACTACATGCTGCAAAAGTGAGCAATACTTAAGCCTTGTTTCATATTTTTGACCAACATCTGTACTATTTGTCATCTTCATTGGTTGATTTTGCTGCAGCAGTAAGTAAATTTGAAATTGATTGCTGTCAGAGCCATTTTGTCTATAAATTAATAAATTCAGAGAAGATAGAAGGTAATGGAAAATCTTCCAAAGAGCATAAGGAGGTGCAGCCAATTTGTGACACACTAATGATTTAGTACCACAATGATTTCAACCTTTTGGGAGCAACTGCTCAGCTGGAGTATTGACTTTCACTGAAATTTCGGAAGCTGTCTGCCATTAAGTTTCACTTTTTACATGATGTATATTGCCACAGTTTTAGGGGCTGGATATGAAAAGGAGGGGGGAAAAAAACATTTACTAATTTAAGAACTTAGCACTGAATGTGCCACAAATGCTTCAAGGCCCAGCTATATACAGGGCTTTTGAAAGTAAGAGAAGCTACATAGAAAGCATGAGAAATTTTACCTTTTTTTCCCCATGTCCTGCTGAAGAGGGAGAGCAAATTGGTATACAGCTAAGCTGTCAGCTTCTGCTTCCAAATATTTAGGTTTCTGTGCTCTGATTTAGAGCCCTGTCTCTGTGTGGTTGTTCCTGCTTCGTAGTAATATCCTGCCACTGTGAAAGCAGCCACCCTCCTCCACTTGCAGCATTGTGAGGATGTAGGGGGTTTGTGTTGGTATAACTTCATTACAATGCAGGCTTCTGCGTACAAACAGAGCCTCTAAAACACTTCAGAGCTGCATCACAGCCATGGGTCACTTTAAGAAAAGCAAACCAAAATTGTGTCCTTGACTAAATAGACCAGAAAAACCCTGAAGTGTAGCCCAGCTTCTCTATTGTGCCTCCTTACAGACCAGTATGCCCTGCAAACCAGGTCCATCCTGCTGAATTACCACCTCATGTCCTCTGAAATGAGAGTAAAGCAATGACCTTCCCTACTGTGAATGCTGAATAAATACCAGCATAGATAAAAAATATGGTGAGGTGGATTTTTTTTTTTATTTCAGGGTTAAATATTTTTGGTTTTGTTGAGACTCTCTCCTGTTCCACTTGCAGATTGTGGTTTTTTTCAGGTTATACTCAGCTTTAAGTGTTCCTGCTCCCTCTTCCCCCCAATTCCAGTAGCGTTCTCTGCAGTTGTGAATCTGGTACTGTGGAACTTCATTGATTTCTGTCCTCTGACAGTTTGTCCTTGTCTGTGGTTTTGCTCAGCATGAGGACTGTGTCTTTGAAGCTGATGAATTCTCCTGGAGGCTGCATGCACGGAATTGTGTCCGAGGCAGGGAGGTGCCGTGGTGGGGGAAGGGGTCACGGGAGCCATGGCAAATATTCTGCACAAGGCTCTGGCATTAATTCTGCTGATGTGAAATGTATTAATATCTCCTACTGAAATGTGATATTAATGTTTTTGCTACATGCAAGTGGATGATTGGATTGTCTGACATTTAAAAATTCCTATTTATTACAGCTCTCAAGTTTGCAAGCTGCTGTTTGAGTAGAGTACATGGGTGGATGTATCCTGTTTGCATTTCTAATGGAGTATTTCATCCTAATGGATAAAATTATACATGAAAATAATCTTTAGCACAAAATCTACACTATCTGTTTGGCTTCTTTTTTTTGTTTGTTTTTCTATCAAGGTAGATGCTGTCTGTATGACCTTAAAAAAAATCCTTATCTCATAAAAGAAAATAAATGCCTTTTAGTCACATTACAAGGGAAAATGGTTCTGTTTCCTTGATCGGACTCAACACAACATCTTTGAAATTAATCTTGAAAAGTTCTCTGATGGATCTGGCTTTTTCTAGGTCACTGAGCTATATTTCCAAAGTGTTTATACAATCTATTGGAATCAATAAACAATTTAAACTGATGTAGCTGCAGAATGTTTGCAAGTCCCAGGGAAAATTGAAAGTATGACAAAGAATAGCTGTAGAAGTTTATTTCATTTATCAGGACAAACAGTCATTGAAATGAAATGACTTTCCTTTGAACACTGCAATATGATAGTGACACCTTAATCACATATATAAGTAGCTGGTCATTTTAAAGAGTTGTTATTGGTGCTTTTGGGCAAATGGAATTCCTTTATTTATACTCGAAGAAGCTGTGCAATAAAGCCTGTTTTATAAAATATTTCCAATAGGAGAGCTAGAATATCATAAAAAGGTTTCACTTCAGATTATAGTTGTTGTGTTTCGGGCATGATTTTATTTTAGTTTGCATTTCAGGCATGATTTTATTTTAGCTTGCATTTCAGTTGGTAAATATTAACATTATTCTTTAAACATGGATTAGACCCTATAGTTGTTGCTAAAATTAGACAATAAAAATACTAGAAAAGCTAATTAAAAAGAAGCTGATACCATTTTTAATCACACTTAAGGTTTAGATGGGGGTGTTTTTTTGGGTAAATGAAGTTTGGGGTTTGTGTGAGGGGCCAACATTTGTTATACCACAGCGCACACTAGTGGATTGATCCATAAAATCACCTGGAGAAAGAATTTAATAGTTCTCGAATTAAGTACTTAAATCTTCTTCTTGGAGACATAGCCATTTATTTTCTAACTGAATACAATAGCAAGCTGCGTTTTCCTTTTTTTTCCCCAAAAGTAAATACATTGATCTCCAAGGATACTTGTAAATTTACGATTAATAACAATGACCTGAAATCTTACATACGAATTTCATAAAATTTATTTCCCAAAGGCAATCTATTCCAACTTCTCAGAGCAAGCAACCTGAGTGTTGGAAGAACAGCAGCTGCTGTATAAATAAGGGAAAATGCCATGACTTCATGGCTCTATCTTTTATTTGTCAAATGGGAAATGACTCACTCTTACTGCATCTAGGATGCAGATTTTTAAACATGCATTTCAGAGGTCCTTTAATATCAGTAAATGTTGTAAATTCTAATGGGAAGCCATAAGATGATAGTATCACTGCAGACCTTTCTCTTACCTCTCTTTTTTTAAAGAAAGAAAGTGTTGGTTTTTTTTTTCAAAACACGGATGGTAGAGCACATGCATTGTAATGCAGTACATCAAATGGGGTTTGACTGCATTAGGGAAATGAACATTCCTTTCTGCTTAAGGGACTCAGACTTCTGTTTGTTCAAAGGCAATGCTTTTCCCCGCTAACAAAATTCTCAAACCATTTTACTTTCTTTTAGAAGAAGTTATGTGAAATCTTCTAGTGCAACAGATTGCTGGATTCTAGTATGCAAAAGAATTGTACAGTATGGATTTGCCATACATGCTCTTGGGCTTGGAATTAATTGTAAAATTCTCAGGATAGTAATATGAGTGCTGTAGTCAGCTTGGTGAAAATTCCTGCTTGTAGTGATCCAAGGATAAACAATGATAAAATCATTAGAAATGTGGGAATACATCCCCATATAGATTAGATGTTGTATACTTCCAATATTGTGTCATTTCTTGGCACCCTTTCCTGAAGAGAAATAGAAGCATTCTCAAGTAGATTAATTGATTTAAAGAAACTCACAAATAAGCTGAAAATACTGGTGCTGTTTAGAACAAAGAGAGATATTTTGGACATACAAACAACAATAAGTGAGTCCAAATAAGTTTTTTAGATAAAAGAAAACAGAGGATTACTGAAAAGCAGAAAACTGGTCACTTTCTAGTTATATTTGAGTCTCTCTCTCTCGTAATAAAAGGCATGATCCAAAAGATTGCAAAGAACTCTATGCCCTGCCTGCCACCTTCAAGGTAATCTGGCACTTCCCATTTTCAGGATCCTGCTTCCATTAATTTTTACATTGCCAGGCTGCTTGTTTTGTCCTGAAGCTTTCTCTGTGTACTTGATTTGTTCTTTTTGAAATGAGCTGGGCAGTTCTTTAGCTTTATTGAAATTTCTGGAGGTTTGGTGAAGGTGAACTGAGCCAGGCACAATCAGACTAGGGATTTGAGAGTGATAGACTGGATAATGCAGGAATGTGATAACTTGGAGAGAGGAGGGCAGAAGAGCTGGCACTCCCAGTCCCTGTACAGAGCAAAGTATTGAATCTCAGGGTTCAGTCATGCTGTTTCTCCACTGCATCAAATTTGGGGAGCCACCAAGGCATGTCAGTGTTCCTGGTGCTCCTGATGCAGCCAGGGAATGGCAGCCCCGTGCTGCTGTTGGCTGCTGTTCAGATTGCAGTGCCTGCTGTGCCAGCTCACAGCTCACCCAGTGACCCATGATCACATTAGCACGACACCACATCATGAGCTGTGATTTTCTTGGTGCAAAGTCAAGCTCCCAGAGCTCGGGCAACATTGAAATGAAGATGCACAATCTTCATTTGGTGCTCTGTTTCTTTCCAGTGTGGTGAGCTTATGTAAGTAAGCATTTCATAACTTTCCTCCATTTACTCTTTCCTTCTATTGATATCTCTTTTTTAAAAAAACACATTTTTTAATGTAACAACACTGTTGGCATGTAAACAATCCTATTCTTAAAATCTTAGTTGCCTCCCTTGAAATACTGAGAATAACTATTGATACGAAACTTCTGCCAGCTTCTGAAGTTGCTGAGAAGGATGAGGGCTTTTTTAGTAAAGTGGAAAAAAATAATGCAGAACATAACAAGGTAAAATCCAAAAATAGCTGTTTGTTTTAAATTACTCCTACCAAGCAAGCTACCTAGCTACCTACCTATATTTTTAATATAAAAAAATCCAATCAAACTTAAAATGCAGTTCCTCCTGTGAAATAAAGACTGCAATTGCAAGTTTTCAACTTCATGTGTTTTCCAATTTGCATGCATTGGGGTTACCTTCCTTTTGATTTATTCCAGCAGAAAGAACTTCATGTGTGCAATACTTCCTTTAAAGAGAGGCAAATAAAACCTGATCACTGGGAATAGTATAGCTTTTTTATTCTGTAGGGACCACACAAACATTGCAGAAATACTACTCAAGTTACAAAATCATCAACATTTTCTATGTTTTTCATCTTCTGTTGGTGTTGTGGCTGCATACTGTTTATGCACTGCTTTGAAATGTTTCTTTACTTGTACCCCAGAGGAGAATAAGAATCAAATCGAAACATTGTGTGTGTTCCAAATAGAAGGAAATAATACGTGCTTCATAATTAAAAGGAAAAAGAAATCTGAATCAATGAGTTTTTCAACCAGAAAATATTTCCTCACTTTGTTTTTGCTCTTCCTCTTGCAGATTTAGCACTGGTTGGCCTTCACCAGCAAATGGAGATGAGATCCATAAACGAGTGAAAAATATTTTAAGGACGCACAGTGCTAGACAGCGCCTAATATTTGTAAGTTTGACTGCAAACTAAATCCTTTCTCTTCTCCAAAATGGCTGAAAAAGAGAACCGTGCCTACAGTCTTGAATTTATTATGATGTTGTTCTTTGGGATAGCCTTGATTGTAGAAATATGGAACTGATGTGTGAGCTCAACTCTTCCACACTGATTTCAGAAGCCTCCTTATATTTGCCTTTATGGGCAAGTGGTACAGGCAACCCTCTCATGGCTTATTGAGAACAATTATATTGGAGTTTGAGTTTTATTATATTCTGATTCTCCCTTCTCAATTTAAGCAAAAAATGTTACAGATGTGTCAAACATCAAGG
This sequence comes from Pycnonotus jocosus, assembly GCA_013400435.1. Taxonomy (NCBI): domain Eukaryota; kingdom Metazoa; phylum Chordata; class Aves; order Passeriformes; family Pycnonotidae; genus Pycnonotus; species Pycnonotus jocosus. Next base: position 356,406 of record VWYP01026658.1, on the reverse strand, counting down.
CTTAACATGTTGTGCAGCTGCACATCAGCAGCTGCATGTATCCAGCTGTTTCTACAGCTATTATTATTCTTCAGATGTGTGGGGTTTTTTCCCCTTAATTACCTGGCTTTCAATGAACACAGCTCTTTGTCTAATGAGATTACTCCTGGGAACAGAATATTTTACCCTTGATGAAATTTTGAGGTGTGGTTTTAGAAAGACAAAAATTTTTCCTATTGTGATTTTGAGAAACACAGTTTCTCAAAAAAATGCCAGAGCATTGTATCAGCTGAATAAGAAGATTGTTCATCTGCAGAGAATTTGGAATCGTGAGTGTGAGATGAGGCAAAAGAAAGGTAGGATAAAAAGGTTGTAAGGATGAGAGATGATTATGATACAATGATCATAATGATGATTATGACATAAGATGATGAGGAGCTCTGGCAATGTAATTCAGAAATGTTACTGATGGGTTAGAAGAGACATAAGTCTCCCAAAGTAGAGAAAGGCATCTTTTTTGCTTCAGTTTCTCTCTTAGAAAATGGAATGTTGACAGAAATCTGCTTTTAACTGTTGGTACAAGTTTAAGTTGCTGCTGTCCCCAGCTGTCCACCTTTCTCCTCAGCTGTAGTTCCCTGTATCAGTGGGAGGTGGGATAAAAAGTGTGGGAGCCCTGATGTCCCCCCATGACATTCCCCACAAGGGCAGGTGCAGCACTGCTATGCTGGCTGGGATGGAAACCCAGCAGAAGTGATCTTTGTTGTCTTGATCCACTCCTGCAAGAGGGACTGAAGAGCCTCTGTCTTCACTCTGTAGTCCTTATTCATTCATTCATTCATTCATGTCCCCAGATTTAGACACATTGGGCAGCTCATTGTCTCACCTCATTCTCACTTCATCTGATTATTTTCTCATTTCTCTTCAGTGTTCATTTTTAGCTTAGTTGTTGTGGATTTTGTTTTTAACTCAGAAAAACTTTGTCTCATGCATTCTAAGACTGTTTGATCTAGTTCATGCTATACCTCCCTGAGTTTTTATATGAATGTTAGGATTTTGTGAGCTGCTGCTTCTCAGATGGAAGATGCCCATGACATTTTTCTGTGTTTCAGCCCCTCAGAATAGTATAAATCCTGTCAAATGCTCCCGTGATGTTTCAATGAACTTAAGATAACAAACTGGATTTCCTGACAGTCCAACACCTACATTTAATGAAAGCTTGCACAGCCTGAATTATCTCCAGTGGTTCTTGGCTGCTTTCCTCGAACAGTAGACCATGGCTTTATGACCAGGAGTATTGGATGATTGGTTACATGGTCTCTCCATACAGTCAAAAAGACTGCAAACATTGTGGTGGAATTCTTGAATTGTGGTACTTTCTGTTGGCTTTCTCTCAGTGCACCTTGTCTCTCCCAGAATCAAACACTTGCTGAATTCTCACAGGGATTAATAAGCAGAGATGATACTTTGTCTTCTTCTGTTGGAAAACTTTGTGTTTCTGCCCTAAAAAAATCCAGCTATTAGGGGATTGGGTCTTTAATTACCAACCTGATGAAACCAGTGCTGGCAAAGGACCATTTTTCTCACTCAGTTTTCTTGCACTGAGCAGAAGGAAGGGAAGGATGCTACAGAGAAGTCTTGTGGTGTTGGATAGTTGTGTAGAGCTGGCTCATGAAAGCTGTGCTAACAGCAGCTGACCTGATTAAAAAAAAAAGAAAAAAAAAAGTACCAGTTCTCTTTGCAGTGAGTGCTGTAAAATACACCAGGATTGGTTGTGCTTCCCCACATGGCCCAAAATCGAGGCTGTGGTGTTGCACAGTGGATGGCTGAAGTAAATGGGTCATCCTGAAAGTGAGGGAGCAGTAAAGCAAGTGTATTGGCAATGTGGTGAGCAGATTCTGGCCCCAGTTTAGATCCTCTTCAAACTTTGAAAGGTTAAAAAGTACCTCTTACTCTTTCATTCCAAAGAGCCTAATGCTAAATAACCATTCCCAGAAGCCTACAGCTGTGTTCTTCCAAAATTTCATTTTCATAGCGCTCTGCAAAAATAGTGTGACTGGAGTTCTGCTGCAGATTCCTTGGGGTGTCCACTGTATCCTTCTGCTATGACATTCTGACAATATCATACTGTTTCCATCTTTTTTTGCTTTCCAGAACATAATTTGCCTCTGGCAAATGCTGCAGAGTTTTATTTACCACTGTACCCCATTTCCTCTTCAGTGCTTTGTAGTCTGTGACTGCTGAAGGAACAGAGCTCTCCTGTTTACAAACACACTTATTACCTTGTATTTCACCACAATAAATTCTCTCAGGTTTTTCCTCATCCATATGCTGCTGTTGAGCTTGCTCTGCATCTTATTGCCATCTACCACTATATTTATTGTCTTTTCTCCCGGTTCTGTGTTACCAGCAAGTGTGATTATTTTTACTGCAGTCTTTTTTTCCAATTATTTCTCCTATAGCATGAAAGATGACTTTGTTTACTAATCCTTACAACAATTGACTTGTGCTGAAAGCATCACTTAATATCACCCCTTAAGTAGGGTCTTTGCTCTTCAGAGTAGAGTGAACATGATTGTGTGTGCTGGAATTTCTACCATCCCATCTCAGGTGAGCAGCTGGCTCCCTCCACATGGGTGTTCTGTTTCTTTCTTACTTAAGAGGGCAAATTTGGGTTAATTAATGCCTAGATAGTATTTGGAATGTAAAACTGCATTCTAGCAACTGAGAGTACCTGACTGAAGGGTCATTAAGTGTATCAGATTTTTTTTTTAAAGTTCAGTAAGCATGTACTCAACCTTGGATATGAAATTGAAGAATTGAGATGTGTGGAATGCTTAAGCCTTGTAAAACACATGAAATGGATAACATAATAAGGTTTAGGTTCCTTTTCCCCTTTTCTACAAGAAACACAAAAGCAGTAAGAAGTAGATTTCATAGCATTTTGCCAACGTGTTTATTGGGGTTTATTGAAGCTTCTGCTGTCTGCATATTTCTCTAGATCTACACTGTCTAGAAATTCTTTCCAGTTTATTTCCTGAGAATTATTAGTCGAATTGTACTGAACTTAATTAAAAGTGTTCATAAATGGCATTTGGCTCATTACACTTTGTCCCTTTCTCCCCCAAGAAATGTAAGCACTTTAATAGTCCTCTAAATGGAAAGAAAGTATTTTTGAAATGAGATCATTGTAATCAGAAACCAAGGTAATGAGAATTTGATTTCTGGGGTTTTTTTTTAGGATGATTTACCTCAGACGCGAGAACCTTCACTTAATGTGCCCTTAACCATGAGTGAGCTGCGGAGCAGGTATGGAAGTTTTTCTCTGACCAAGACAAAACAATCACACTCAGTATTGCCCATCACATTTAGCTAAAAATTTCTTTTCCCATTTTGAGCTTTGTCCTGTATTGCCCGTGGAACAGGTCTGGGGAGGCGTTACTCATACTGAGCTTTCTCACCTAAAAGCAAAATACAGTTAAATCTAATTATGCCTTTGATGTTGTTTGGCACTGTGTCAGTATAGTCTTCATAAAACACTGGGCTTGGAACTGGACTTGGCTACAAAAATGATTCTTGGGTAGAAGTTTTTGGAATTTGTTGACCAGAAAGCAAATGTCACTTTTGAAATAATCTCTTGGTTATTTTTTTCTTAAAACTGTGGGAGTGCAAAAATAAGTTTAAGTTTATTTAGTAATATGGTTTGAGGCTGGGTTTTTTGATTGGTTTTTTGGTGGGGGGGGGTTGGGGTTTTTTGCAAAACAGATATTTGGAAAAGAAAAGCATTTTTCAAAAAATACATCAAATTTATATGGTATAATTTAGTGATTCAGCATGCCATATTTCAAAAGCTGTCTTGGAAACCTGAGATCTTAAAAACCTGATTTATTTACATTAACTACTCTGTGTACTCCTCACATACATGACCAGGGTTAAATTTGAATAATTTACTTATGAGATACCAATGAGATTGATTTTGATGACTTCTGTAGTAGAAGTTACTATTATTGATGCTCTATGTGTATGCACACAGTATTTTGTACAATATTCTGGGTACTTATTGGATGAAAGATATTAAATATTGGCAATCTCTTATGGGCTCCTATGGCTTTTCTAGTTTTCTTTATATGAAGGGACAAATCCTAGAACTGTGGTGCTATATTTGAGAGCTGTTACCATTAGAAAAGGCTTTATTTTGATAATTAAATGTCACACACCGTTTTCTAACAAAGGCACCCCAAATTACCTATATACCCCTGAAAGGAGGATATTTGAATATGAGTACCATAACAATCTTCTACTTGAAATTTATAAGCTCCAAAAAGTTCATTTATGATTTGCTGTCTTCTTTTAAAATCCCTGTGATTTGTAATCCCCTCTGTGCAAGGGATTACTCCAATTTCCATATGGTTGTGAAGTTGCTGCTGCAGTTGTGTCTCCTGTGCTCACTCCTGTATTCTGTGTAGCTTTTCTGCTCCCTTATCCTTTGTCCTGACAGCTGGGGCAATTAAATTGTGTAGGATGTGTTTGTGAGAGAGAAAGTGCAAGTTTTTGTTTTGAAGCAGCTTTGGGACTTTGAGTTTTATGCTGAAACCGCAGAGCATGAAAAAAAATGGAAAACAAACCCTAATACTGCAGAATCTCCAGTGATGGCATATGAAATGTGGCACTCAGGTTGGGAAAGAACCTCTCATTGGGTTTAGAGGTGGCAGCACTGGGGGTGAGACATAAAGGCCTGGAGGAGAGTCAGATTGCTGAGTGTTTGCCACAGTGTTGATAAACAGGATGCAAGGACAGAGCCAGAGTTCATGGAAGGACAGGGTACTGTCGACCAAATGCTGGCAGTAAAGTGGATGGATGATTGAAAACCGCTGGGAGCAGGGAAAAGGTCTGTGTTTTGTGAAATATTTAGTATATGATTCACTCAGAAAAGAACTTCTGGGACTCTTAAAGGAGATGTATGAGGGAACAAAAGCATATGACAGGTATTTCAGAGCAGGGAGTTGCGTGCAGAAATCCTGCTGTTAATATGATTTGTGAGTGTAATTCCCAGATTGCTTAGCTCAGGTTGTCAGCTGGTTTCCAGTTGAGAAGGAGAGAGAATCTTCCCTAACTTGGCTGTAGCTTTGTCCAGGTATCTCATGTACACGGGCTGGCTAATGGAAATACATGAAAACACACACCCCTCTAAAAAGACAAGGGAAAATTAAGCCTTCTTATAAGTCTTTGTCAGTACCAGAATAAGGAACTTGTTGAAGTTACTGTTGATTTTTGAGTCTTTATTGCAATTAAGTGTTGGGTTTTGAGTGTCTCTAGGTAAATTCAGATTTTAGGAGAAGAAAAGGCAAGCACAAGGCTGCTGCTGGAAATGGATTCCAAGGAAAAGAGTGTCAGAGCTGTTTGTTGTATAGTTACAAGTGCTGTGCCTGCTTGTTGGCCTTAGAACTCTCCATCAGAAGTGAGGGACCACAGACTGCAGGAAGGAGGAGGTAAAACTGCAGTTGTTGATGAGTCCTCAGGGGATTGACTTGCCTGCATTTGACACAGGCCTGTGTAACTTCTCTACTGATTGTGGTTGGTAGGTTGGTTTCTATGTGTCCAAACTGTGAAGCACAGTTAACTCAGGATGATGAACAGGTTCCAATTTGCTCCATGCCATTGACTGACTTTAAATGGTGGAGCCTTTTTGAATAAGTGTGAAAGTGGCCTTCCTCTCTTTTTAATATTGGAGCCACACAAGAGGTCTTGTTTCATTTGGTGTAGGTCAGCATCACTCTAGTATTTGAATGTAAGAAGTTTAAAAGCAAAAGCTGTTCCTTCTTTTTTGTATTCCATGGGACAGTAGAAGCTTAGAGATGTGAATTTAGAAAACTGATCCTACATCTTCCTACATCTTCCTTTTCTTCCCCTTTTCATTCTTCAAATGAAAGCCTTGTGTTTTGATGCAGCTAGATACATGTATTCTTGGATTTGACATACGGTTTCTTTCCATTTTGGCTGATACTAACTTGAGGATGAAATTTTAAGTACTGGTTTGATTGCAGAAGACACTATTATTAATAAATGACATGTATATAAGAAGCTGTAAAGCTTCCCTGTGAAATGTAATTCATTTCCTAAATGAAGGCAGTCACTCTAAACTTCACATTTCCAGTTTCATTTCCCAGACAGAGAACATGTACAAAAGCTGAAGATAACTCAGTCCTAATTTTTGTCTTAAGTGCCTAAATCTCTGAGCAGATGTGAAAAATATCATCTCAGTTGTAACTTTTTTCTGATAATTTTTGATTCTTGTTTCATGCTTTATTATGGGAAATTGGTCATTTAGTTATATGACAACAACCTTTGTTTTAATATATCAAGAGGAAGCAGATAGTCATGATGTTTAGATATAAACTATTCAGACTTGTCAGTGTTTTATAATGATCTGCAGAGTATAAATTTCACTTCACAGATCTAGGGAATAATTTCTCAAAGCAACTGAAAGATGAGCCTGTATTTGTGTTTAGTATTAAAACAGTGACACAGAAGATGGGGTGGGGAAGGAACCCTGGATTGCCACTATATCAAAATGTGTTTGGTAGAAAACTTAATCCAAGATGTTTCCGATAGAGCACTTTACAGCTGAAACCACAGTAATTTAATATCCCCCTGATAGATTGTCCACATATTGAAATAGCTGCTTGTGGTTACAATTTCACCTTCAAAGGACACAAAAATCCTACTGTGTTGCTCTTGCCTAGTCACACAGCCTGCAAAAATACAACAAAATTACTGCAGTTTTCTCTGAAAACTAATTCTATTTGGGAGACACTACAAAGTGTATAAGTGGGGGAGGATTTTTTGTGAATGAATGACATGGGAGGGGTTCCCATTTCTTCAAAGTAGCTGCAGTGCAGTTTTTATTTTGGTTTGTGGAAGGTAATCTGTGCTAAGCAGCCTGACATTGGTATTTCTGCTCGTTTTGTGCTGCTGATTCCTCTTCCATATCTTGATTTGATCATTGTTTCTTATCTTCTTCCCTCTGACAGTCCTCCAGTGCAGCGGAACACTCGTGTTCACTTGGATGATGGTGATTGTTGGTCTGGTCCTGCAGCTGTGTACAAAGAGAAGCCTCACAGAGCAATCTTGGAGGAGACTCTCGCAAAAATCTATAGAAACATGTACCAAAAAACTGCTGGTGCTGTTTCAGACCACAAAACATATTCCTGAAAGCAACTCACCTGAAAATGGGCAGTATGCAGTATTTGTAACTAAACCAATTTTTATATTTGTACTCTATTTTTTAAGGTGTCTTTATGGTTAGGCAGGGTTTTGGAAAAATGAGGATTTGGCCTGGGCTGAAAAAAGGAAATAATTAACATTCACCCCTCAAAAAAGAAACAAATAATCCCTAACAAAAAATCCTCTCCACAGTTAAACAAGATGGTGTTGTTCCTTTGAGACTCTGAATAGAGTCATTTGAAGACTCTTAGGTCTGCTGGACAGTCCTGTCTGACATCAACTCAGGTTTCAGCTGCAGCCAGTTCTTATTAAATATCCAAATCTATTTAGCAACTTAAACACAATTGGTTGAAGAAGCAATATGTCCTGGTGGTCAGAGGGGAGACCTAAAGGGGAAGGTGAATGTGAGTGTTTGAGTGTTGGTTTAAAAGTGACCTGCCTAGGACAAAGAGAATTGCTTTCAAGACAATTGGCTTTAAATTGTCTATTTTGAAGAATGACACAAACTCTGGTACTGTAGGACTCATAATCATGTATTTGAAGTGGTTTTGAGCACCTTTAGTCACAAGTGTTCTAATAATGTGAGATTTTAAAAGAAAACCACCCAGCCCAGCAGCTTTTGTGTGAGATGAAAGGTCATCTTCACAAAGCCTTTTGCATTTGAAAGCTTCCATGTTCTCCAGCCATGACATTTGCCAATACACTTGTCATTTTAAAAATATGAATAAGAAAGGACTGTGCAAGGGGAAAGACCAGAGCTAGTCAGCAAGCTCCTTGTGTTCTGTACAGGCCGCCTGAAATTCCTGCATCACAATCCCACCTAATTTGGAGCCTGTCCTTCCCTGTCTGCTGGGATCCTGTTGGCAGCAATCACTTCGTTTTTGCTAAAGGCCACCAAATGTTCATCAGCAGTTCAATGCTTTCCCCAGGGATGGAACCTTTTCAGCCTTGCACTGAGCAGATCCCACGTTAGCAGACCAGGGCAAATTGCCCATCCATTGAAAAGCTGAATGTTTTAAAAGGGCAAGAGTGTCCATCTCCTGCTTCCCCCCAGAATGCAGAAAAAACAAATGCCTGCTCTGGCTGCCTCCCTCTCTGAGCAAACAGAGGCAGCTCCACCGATGCCATTTTACCTGTTGTGATTAGATAGAGGATAAAGCTAGCAGTACAGATGGCACAACATATGACTGGAACCTGCCAGCGTGCCTACATAAACAAAAAGTTGGTCTATTCTGCCTTCCCTCCTTTAATGCTGAGACAACATAATTGATTTGAGAAAACAGTTGGTGAGCAATTCCACCGGTGGGAGAGCACGTGGAGGGGCTGTGTGCTGCTGTTTCAGGCAAGGGCACTCTCAGAGGAAGTGTCTCACATACAGACATTTCTATTCCTTGTAACTGTTGGACCAGTTGAAGTGGATTAACACTGATAACTTCTGTCCCTGCTGCCATTTAGCACATTAGTGCTTTCAAAGGGCATTAGTGGCACTGTCTCATGCTATGGAGAAGTGCCGAGTCACTCTCTGAGGTAGCAGGATACTTTTTTTTGCAGGAGGGAAAGGTAAAGCTTGCCCAAGCTGTGTTCCTGAAGGCATGGAGGCCACGGAGGGTTGTGCTACCAGGATCTGGTGTTCACTGGCCTCTCCAGTGACCCCGTATTAGTCCACAAAGGAATAATTTCCTTTTTGCCCAGAGGAGTAGCTGTATTGAAGTAGATCCTAAACAGATGGGGCAGATTCTGAGAAATACTTTCCAAGCTTTTGGTGTAAAATTAATCTGTTGAAACCTGAAGGTTTTTGCCATTTTCTGCATGTGTTTGAGGCATAAGATTCAGTGTTCTCCTGGTATCCTGCAGTTTTCATTCAATATTCTCTGTGCATTCCCTCCTCAGTCTTAGAGCTGAGTAAAAGTTAGTCTTCTGAAGATTGGCTTCTCCCCTTTGGCCTGATCTGGCTCTGTGACATAGAAAACCTCTTTGATTTTTCCCTCCCCAGCAATCCAGCAGATTTCAGTCCCTGTTTGTTCAGTGTGTGAGAAGGCCTGAATGCTGAGGGATTGTTGTGGGGTTTTTCTGTATGTTTGGTGAAGGACACAAGTTGTCGGGAACTGAAGACACAAGGGGATGAGAAAGGTTGGGGGCCACTATAAAAAGCAAGGTGGTGTTTTCAGGAGGTCCAAGGAATGGCTGGAGGATATCTGTTTGATTCCCCTAGCTAAAAAAAGGAAGCATATGGTAATATGGCAGCCTTCAGTTCTCATCAAAGATGAAAAATTTTTCAGCAAAGGTGAAAACTGGATGGGAGAAAAAAGGTCATTATTGAATTTTGACCAGTATGAATATTCTCATTGTAGCCTTCTTCTGCATCATAACATGAAATGGAGCAGACAGACTATCTTTGGCCCAGCTCCAGCTGGGAGGGAGATGTGTGTTCAATGTCTGTCTGAATCAGCTGCTGCAGGAGATGTTCCTCTCCTGGGTCAGAGTCATTCCACAGCTCACGCAGTGATACAGCAAAGAGTGCTCTCTTCCAAGAACTGTGCTGGAAATCCAGTTTGGTAAATGGAAAGCTTTCCTCTGAAATGTGTCTTCAGACCAGATTACTCTGATCTGTCCCTAAAATCTTCAAAGCACTCTGTTTTCAGAAGCATTTTCCCCTTCCCTGTTTGCTCAGGTGGCCCTGCCAGCACACGCAGCTCTGAGCACGGCTGCTGCTCTGCCCCTGCAGCCTGGGAGAAGTGGAGGTTCAGGCACTGAACCAACACAGCAGTAAACTCTAATTGTTTAGTGCACCTTGCCTTCTAATACAATTTAAATCCCTTCTGTCAAATGCAAATTTCTATGTTCCTGAGTGGAGCTTTAAATAGCATTTTCTGTGCTCATTCCTTATCTTTTGCCATCCACAAAGTTTCTAGTGACAGTGGGATGGCATAATTCCACCTCCCTCTTTTAGCTCCTAAAGGAAAGCTGCCTACTCAAATCTGGCAATAATGGGCCAGATGAGGAGTGAATTGGTGCTTTTCTGTAGAGTCTGTGTCTCTCTCTTGTCCTCCCCAAGTTATTATAACCCACGAGTGTTCTCACCAAAAGCTGTTGGTGAGATACTTTCAGGATGCAATCAGTGCAATATTTTAATCACTTTCATTTTAGTGAGTCAGACTCTGCTTCCTACTTACTCCCTTCCATCTCTCCTATGAATAACTTGGTACAGTTTAGGATCTTGGGCTGGCTTTAGACAAACTGCCTGCCTGTGCTCAGAAGAAATGCAAGTCCTTGGCTGAGGAGTAGCTGCTTTGGAAATCACTCAGTCATTGACCTGGTGTGAATTAAAGGCAAAAATGTCAAACTCTTTAATGATTTGCCTTATCCAAGTTTTTGACTTAGAGGAAGAGAAGCTTAAATTGCTCCTCTGAGGATAAGAAGCATAGGGATGGCTGGAGTAATGGGAACACGTAGGAGCAGCTTTTTAAGATAGATGGGGAGCAATGTTTATGCTCCAAAGCTGAGCAGCTTGGGAAGTGATGAGGGCTGTTCTTTAGATTGTGCATCACAAGTTTGAATTTTACTTCAGAGGCTGCCAAAATTATCAGGGGAGAAAGCTATCTACCTGGAGATGTTGGGAATCTATTTTTGGGATAAAATAACAGAACATTTTGCTCGGCTCAGTATTAAATAGTCTTTTCCAAACTCCTTCTCATTGTCACCTCAGCTGTAAAATGGGGAGTTTGTGCTCTGTTGAAGCTTAATTAAATGACTGAGAAGTGCTTTGGGATCCTGAGGTGAATGTTAAAGAAATTATTTTATGGAAGCCTGGCTGAAAAGTCCCATCTCATCTGCAGGTTACTAAAAAGTAACCTTTATTTTAATTTCCCCAGGTTTATTATGTTTTAATCAGACAATTATTAAACAAATCTTAATCAGATTTAATAGATTTCTATCTTGATCAGAGAGGGCTAGAAAAGATAATGAGCTGCTTTACTACATGTGCTCTTAGGAGCTAATCTTTGGAGTTGGTATCTTGCTCAGCTTCTGCCTCCTGCATGATCCAGGTTCATATCCTCACACTGATTGCTCTTATGATATCTTTGTTATCTTATTTTTAATATAAATTATTTTTTTCATCCTGATGTCTTAGTGCTGTTTGCTCAGTGTACTAACCAGCACTGTTAACATCTCTCACATCATTGATCCTCATCCTCTCTGGAGGAACAAAGGGTGCAGCGTGACAGTGGAAAATTTTGTGTGGTGTGCCGTGGGTTTGTCAGAGCTGGAAGGAATCTCTGCCTTCCCACTCCGTGTGCAAGGAATAACTTGGTACATAATTCTGCACTTCCCAATTTTTAAGGTTGAAATATTTTCTGAAAACTGGGCTATGCAGTAAAATTCTCAGCCTTTTAGCAGTGGTCTCTTGGTGTATCAATCTGCTAATGTGGAATCTCTGGGTCATAAGAAAGGCCATGGTGTTAATTACTTCAGTGGTCATGGAGTGATCATTATCAGGATGCTGAGAATTTCTCGTGGGATTTGTTTAGTAATCAAGGAATTTAAGGAAATTTTCAAATCAATGAAATTGAGCGCTTTGGCTCCAGTGAGAACAGTTGAAGCTGAGAGAGGACAGCACTTCTAGGGCTGATCTTGATGTGCTGCCTCCCTGACAGAAGGGGGTGTCTGCCTTAGGTGATGTTTCTGGGAGCAACAGAGAATTTGTCTTTGCCCAGTTCCTATCACTTCCAACAAATGCAGCAGCGTTGTGGGAAGTGATTGAAACCCCCAATATTCCTGTTTCCATTGCACAGGAGCTATTAAGCACAAGACCCCTTGATTACTGTTGGCTTCTGCTCCTTTCCCCTTGGAATTCAAAACATCATCAACCAAAGCCCTTCGAAGATGTGGCTGTAGCTTCTTTTATCACTGTTGGCTTGCCAAAGGCATGGGGTTTGTTCCCATTTTATCTTTGTGAGAAATTCTCTGAAGTGTGGTGATAATTTGTCTGGATGGCAGCATAAAGGAACTGTAATCTTTCTCTTTGCTTGATCTGTGTGGAGATTGTGCTTTTTCTTTATGTGCATTTCCCTTCAGTTCTGGTTGATTGCCTCTGGCCCAGCAGAGATCTCCCTGCAGCCTGAGCAGTGGGATCTGAGCCACCTTCTCACCTCCTCAGGGAAAGGAGTTTGCTGCTGCAAAACATCCCTCCTGGTTCATAAGGATTTACTGATCCTGAGGAGACAGCACAAAAGCTCTGTTCTGTGGCCAGGCCTTTGCATAACCCTGTGGAGCTGATGGCATGGAGTGAAGAGAGCTTCACACAGAGCAGGGTGGGAGGCTGGGAGGAGGGCAGACAGGAGAGTGTTTGATGCCTGGCATGCCATGAATTATGCACTTCTATACCATGAATTATCAGTGTAGGAAACAACCTGGGCAACTCCTGAGTACCAAAAGCACCAGTTACATCACTGAGTGGTGGTGAATTCTAATGCTTGTATTTGTATTGCTACCCTGTAGCTCTAGGAACTCTTTCATTCAGGATTCCAGTAGTAAACACTTGCTAAGAGGTTGCTTTCCCTGCCTGCCTTGTTTTCACCACAGTCATCTAGTGTTTACATACATTTTAGCCTCTGTGCCATTTTTGAAGGCTTTATTTGTCTCATTTATGTTTCTGGTTTGGATAATACTTAAATATGAAATCCATCTGGGAAACATATTGTATATTCACGTCGAGGGGTAAAACCAGTTTTTAATTAAAATTTTATACAGCACTTGTATTTCACTTTGTCCTGTTTTATTATGAAACACTTCAATCTTCTTCCTAAAACACATATGTCTTGTGCGTTTCAAGATGTTCCTTGTTGCTCATGCAGAACCAGTTTGGGAGCTCTGTCAGCACCGTGCCATATGTTCTGGGCTTCATTTAGCTTCTCTGCCGTTTGTGGAGGCAGCAGATTGGATGGAATGCAGCTCAGCTCAGCTCCATTCTTCTCTTTGTAAACTTGTCAAGAGATAAAAAAAGCAGGGAGAAGGAAAACACTGAATAATACTCGAGTGAGTTGAATTATCAATAAGTTATGGGAATGTGGCCAATCAAAATTGAGGTTTCTCGTGTATTTGAGGATTTTCCCTAATTGCAGCTTTTGCAGAGCCTATAAATTGATGCATCCCTCGGTGCTACCCAGTCTTGCACCCAAAACCAGTGCTGAAGATTGAGATATAACCCGAGTCATTTGGAAATGACAAGCATGAAGTGCTCAATTTTGCATTGGTCTGCTGGTTTAAATAAAAAA
>VWYP01026658.1:328903-342926 GCA_013400435.1 Pycnonotus jocosus | reverse complement strand
AAAAAAAAAAGTGGATTTCACAGTATGTTCTGAGCTGGAAGGGACCCACAAGAACCATAGAGGCCAACTCTGAAGTGTGTGGCTCATACAAGGATCAAACCCTGCCCTCAGGGTTGTTTTTGCCAAGCTCTGACCCCTGGAGCAGGAGCAGGTGGGTGTGTGGAGGGGTCCTGCTCCTCTTTGGTGTCTTCTGGCTCTGTAAGGACAGTGCTCCACTCTTTAAATGCCTGGTACTGAAAAGAGGAAGCTCAAGAGTGATGGTGCTCTCCTGCTGAAAAAAAGACCCAAACCCACAAAAGGTCATTTTTTTAACCAATCCACTCCTGTTCCCTGTCCCCATCCTCTGGACCATGAACCAGTCCAGTGGGTGCCATCAGCCTTTAATCCATGGCTGATGTGCAGGCACAGCTCAGCTGGTCACTGATGGTGTCCAGGGATTCCAGGCACTGCTCTGCTCTGCCCAGAGATTTCAGGACCACCACAGTGGCTTTGACAGAGAACCAGAGTATTTCTGTGATGCTGTAACTACAGCTTAAAAACAGAACCAAACCCAAAAGAATAAGAAACTGGCAAAAAAAAAAAGGACTCCAGATTAGTCTGCTTCCGCTTTGCAGAGGTGTGAGGCCAGAGGGGAAGGGCATGAGCAGCTGCTTGATGTGGCTGTGGAGGAGTGGGGAGGGAAACTTCTGCAGTCCTGACCTGAGGTCAGCCAGAAATCAGCAGCTGGAGTGACATGAGTGGGAACCTGCTTGAAGTGACAGGCAGCTCAGCCCCTGGGACTCTATTTACATATGTTTAAAACAAACAAAAGAAAGCTGCCTTTGTTCCCCAGGAAAATCTATTTACTTGGCATTCAACTCGTGTATAAGCTGGAACTTCTTTCACAGAAGTAGAAACAAAGCGACTGACATTTCTGCTTTGATGTGAGGCTGCAGCTAAGATTTGATTTTGAAAGACGAGAGTAAACGGAAACTACCTGCAATTTAAAGGTGGATTTTTAATGACCTTAAAAGTTTTGAGAAGTTTTTTTCCCCTTCCCTTAGGGACCAGAAAAAATTATAACAGTAATCTTACTCATAGCTGTAGGTCTACAGAGACAGTGGCTGCAGGTTAATGAAAAATTGACACTGCTACTTGCTGTGCTTCCAGCAGAATTTCTTTTTTTTCTTCAAACTGAACTATTGCACTGTGTGAGCTGGTTATGAGTCTCACATATTAAACTCGATGCTGCTTTTGTGGAAGCCACAGGAGCAAGTCACAGAACAGCATTTCTGTTTGGAACATGCTGCTGTAATTACCGGGTTCTTAAAATGGTTACCCTGCTTCTTCCCACACAAATAAAGAAATAAGGAATTAAAGAATTAAAGAAATGAAGAATTAAAGGTTGTTCTCTAAACCAGAGAGTGGCAGAGGAGCCATTCCCAATGATCTCCATCCCAGTGCCTGATCCCCAGTGCTGTCAAGCAGCACCATCACAGTCCAGCAGAGAAATTCCAGAGCAGGAGCTGGGTGTTTTGTGTGCAGATGCTCCTGTTTTGCACACCCATGTGCACTGTTCCACTGCTCCTGTGGCACTGGGACTCCTTGGGGGACACCCTGTGGCTCACAGTTTGTTCAAGTGCCCTCTCCAGGAGCCTCTCTGCAGTTTTTTTGGGGACAGCTTGTTCCTGGGAATCAGAAATGGCACCAACTGGGCAGCCCAGGCTGACTTTGCTTTGGGCTCTGACAACTTAATGACTGATTGTTGTCCTTGGCATGGTGGTGCCATCTGGCTCTGCTTGGACAGCGGGGCTGTGATCCTGCACTGCCTGGAATTCCAGCTCCTGCTGATGAGATCTTGGGCTGTGCTGGAATGGCAGCACTGGCAGCTGGGTGCCAGCCTGTGGCAGATGGAACACACTTCAATCAGCCTCGGGAGCTGTGCTGGAGATGGACACACAGAGGGGNTTGTTGTCGTTTTATTTTGTTATTTTACTCAAAAGAGGGAAAGGGAAATTTAGAAGAGAGTGCAGAAGAAAGGAAACTAAACCACATAAGTTTAGTTTGTTTCTTGAGCAAAACTACAGAAGGGTGCTGGCACTCAGCCCAGATGTGCCCTCCTCTCCCTGAGAATCCCATGAGCTTTACTCTGGTGGAGTTCCCTTCTGTAGGAGCACAGGGAGGGCAGCGCTCCCTGCAGGAATGAGAGCTGACCAGCTGGTTAGGACCCTTTAGGTGAGAAACAGAGACCTCCAGCTGCAATTCCCCTGGGCAGGTGCCCACCTGTGCATGCCAGAGCTGCTGTGGGGGCTCTCCCTCCTTATCCCAGAACTCCAGTGCAAGGAACCAGAGAATTCACAGTGCCCTGTTTGCTTACTCTCCACCCTGCTAAAATGCCTGTGGTTTGATGCCTTTCCTTTGTAATAAACTGTGCCCACCACAGCGTATATTCTTTTAAATAACATTTTAAAATATTTTCCGGTAAATTAAAGTGATGACATGTTTGTAGGGCTCATTGTTAATTTCATTTCCTTTGGCTCAGCCAGCCAGATAAAATGCAATGTTATTAATCTTTGTTTAAAAGAAGATCCTTTGCCGAACAGTAATAAATGATCTTGATAGATTTGTCAGGAAAATGAATGATAATCATTTGCAGATAGACACAAGCCTAGTATGGAAGATTAATAAGAAAATATGTATTGGCATCATTAATAACATCTGCTGCCAATGCACTTGGATATTGGTTAGAGCCTGAGAGCGATGTGTTCTTGTTAGGACACCACAACTCATCCCCTGCTGCCACAGCCAGTCTGCACAGTGCTCCTGTTCAGCTGGAGTCTGTTTTTGATTGATTTGATTTTAATTTTTTTTCAGCTAATTACATTGTTTTCCTTGAAAACACAAGCAAAGGTCAAGATGTTTTGAGACAACTTTGCTTTATTTCAATAAAACCCCTCCAACTTCCCCTCCCCAATCATTCTTTTCTCTTTTGTTTCACTTCAGTGCTTCAAAGCAGAGTAGGGAAGTTGAATAAGTTTTCCAATGAAATTCACTCCTCCTGGGGGTGCACAGCTGGCTGCATCTGGCAGAGGGGATGTCTCCACTCCTCAGGGCCAAGCTCAGAGATGCAGTCACAGCTCTCAAAGACCATTATTTTGTTTAACCAACATCAACATCATCATTTTAAAGGAAAAGTTACCTTCAAAGATCCATGGGGTGAGATGAGAAAAACTCATCACATAACCAAAGATCAAAAATATTTTGTCATTAAAAAAAAGGGGTTAGTAAAATTCAGTTCTACTCTCTACAAAACTGAATGTTTCTTAGGGGAAAAAAGTAATCTCGAATGTTTAAAAAACTGCCCCAGTTTACCTCATCCTGCTTGGTGTTGCTTTAAGGGGATGTGTGGTCCAAAAAAAGGCAATAAAGCCTTTGAGCTGAGAGCTGCTGAGGGTCTCTGTGGCCCAGGGTGAGGAGGTGAGAGTCCTGGTATTTCTAAACACACTAAAAATGTACCTGTTATTATTAGACATTTGCCAGCTATTAATCACTACTGGTAACTTGATTTTCTCTAAATATTTTGAGGCACTCTCAGATCTGGGCACTGCCTGCTTGAAACTGAATATTGGAAAGGCAAGACCAGCTCTGTGTTGTGTGCTTCTTCCCATGGGGATGGATGGGCAGCTCATGGCACTGACAGCTCCCTCGTTCAAAGGAAAGCTACTTTTTCCTCTTAGAATGAGTAAATGCTTTTACTGACCTGCATGAGGCCAGCACAGACCCCATCCTGTTCCATCCAAACTGAGCCTAAGCAGGGAAATTGTGGCCCAACTTCCCTGTGCCTGGTAGAAACAGAGCTTTGTTTCTTCCCTCCTTGCAGACTCATGACTCGTTTTCTTCATCTTCACGGTGCTGTGCTTCTCTGCATGCCCTCACCTCCCCACACAGCCCATGGGGACCTGGACCTGCCCTTTGTGGGCATCCTCAGCCTTCTCCAGGCACAGATGTTAACACTGGTGCTGCTGTCTCTTTGTGGTTTCAAAGATTTTGGCTGTGCCACATTCTGTGTGGCACCAGACGGATCAGAAAAGCCCAGACTTGCTCAAGAAAGTGAGATCATGCTCCAGGCCCCAAGGAAGGAGAGTTCTTTTCCCTGCCACAGCCAGGTCGCTGCGGTCCCAGGGAGCCCTTTGTGTGTGAGAGCAGGACAGATCACCACAATAACCCACAGTCAGCACTGGCTTGGTTACTCAGGCACCTTTATTGCTGGGAATGCTGTTAAGGGGCTGCATCCCTGGGAGGAAACAGGCTCAGGCTGGTGTAAGGCCAGCCCTTGTGCAGCAGAGGGACAGGAGGGGGGACTCGAGGAGCAGGGAGAAGCCCCCTGTACTCACTGGTGATGCCAGTTAGGAGTGGGGTGGGGTGGGAGGAGTCCCACACAAATTGTGGGGAGGCTGTGGGAGCCCAGGTTGTCACTGCTGAGTTAATCCAGTGGTGCCCAACTGATCCCATCCAAATTTTGGCCATAGAAAAAACCACAGCTAGCGTTTAGGTCTCCTTTCCCACACCGCTGTAAAAATCAGAGCTCCTTCCCCAAGCACAGCAGTGCAAAGTCAGCCCTGAGAGAGGCCCCAGCCATGCCACAGCTGAGCTTTCCAAAGCCTTTGCTCCTTGCTGTGCTCAGAGCTAAAAGCTCTGCCCCCCTAAACTTGACCCCAAACCTCCTGACTTGTCCCACGTGCTGTCCCACACATCCCCTGCATCCCAGGCATGACCATTGCTGAGTCTGGGTCACCCTCAAGGAGAAGCTGAGCCCCACAGTCATTCCCAGCAAGAGGTGCCTCCAGGGAAGGGCTGTGCCAGCGCCTCAGGGACAGTCCCAGGAGCTGTCACCTGATGCTCCCAGCTTGGACAGGGTGGTGAGAGCAGCCCAAGCCATTCCTGGCCCCAGCTCAGGCGTAGTACGCCCACAGGAAGGTGTTGACAGCCAGCAGGAGAATGGCACTGACATTGCACACGTGCTTCCACAGGGGCTTCTCCTCGATGCTGGTGAGCCTCTGCTCCAGGGCAGCTTTCTCCTCCAGGGACAGGCTGGGGGTGGGGCCGCTGGACAGGCCACAGAACCACAAATACACCATTTTCCAACAGGGAGGTTTGGCTGCTGAGAGAGAGGGACCAAAACGTGGCTGTTGGAATCTACTGGGACTCTTCCCTCCCTCCTCCCAATCATTTGAGGTGCATCAGCCAGTCTGGAGTGGGGCCTGAGAGGAACCTTGCATGGGAGACACAACAGGATGGAAAGAAGGGAAAAGGAAATGGAAAAGGAAAAGGAAAAAGAAAAGGGGAAAAGGGGAAGGAAAAGGGGAAAAGGGGAAGGAAAAAGAAAAGGGGAAAAGAGGAAAAGGAGAAAAGGGGGAAGAAAAGGAAAAGGAAAAGGAGAAAAGGGGAAAGGGGGAAAGGGGAAAAGAGGAAAAGGAGAAAAGGGGGAGGAAAAGGAAAAGGAAAAGGGGAAAAGGGGAAAGGGAAAGGAAAAGAAAAAGAGGAAAAGGGGAAAAGGGAAAGAAGGGAAAGAAGGGAAAGAACGGAAAGAACGGAAAGAACGGAAAGGGAAAGGGAAAGGGAAAGGGAAAGGGAAAGGGAACTTCTCCCTAGGTCAGGTACAGCACAGCCTGATTGCAGTTGGTTGATTGCAACACAAAGCACTCTTCAGTTAATTAACTTCTCCCCAACCCTTCTCCCCTTCTCCCCAACCCAGATTCCATCCACTTTTAAAAATTCCTGGCAGCACGATGGTCCGTTTAGAGATATCCCAGCTTGTTCATTACACATGGCATGCCAGGTGAAGTGTGTGCTTTTAATTGTCAGTCCTGTGCTGTGTGTATTTCACTCGCTGTTCTTTCCAAATATAACCTTTTTTTGAAATGCAGGATGTTATAGGGCCTTGAAAAAAGGTGTTACCCAGAAAAAAAAAACCAACCCTCATTAAACTGTCAACTGCTGTGTTTCACATTTCCTTCCTCATCTCTGCTAATTACCAAAATACCAAGATATTTGCTTGCAAAAATCTGAGCTAGTGAACTAGAAATTGATAAGAAATAAGAAATAATGCTGAATATCTTCATTCAGCTTAAATCCAAATTAACTCTATTGGTGAAGAAAAAACCAAGGCATTTGTTTAGATGTTCCCTTCTGTTTGGCTTGGCTGTGATTGGTTCCAGTGTCCTTTGGACTGACCAGCAAATGGAAGAAGTGAAGAAATCTTGTGTGTGTCTTTATGCTGAGGTTCCTGCTCTATAACCTTGGAAGGTTGAGCTCAAAGCCAAGAAGCTGCATTTTTTAATAGATTTGCAGAATAAAGCTCTGTCCACTCTGAAAAGAACTTGCCTATGTAGCATCTCCTGCTACAATTCTGTCTCCTGACAATTCTTTCAGTTCACTTTGCTCTGCCTTCCTTCCTATTAAATACCTCTGGTAGGACACAGAGCTGAGTTTTAACCATGGCTTACATCCTAAGGGAAGATGAAAAGATCACATTGGAATCATGGAAATGAGAAAAGTGAGGCCTGTGGGTTCATTCCAGACATCCACACAGTGCACGTGTCTGCTCCCAGGGTCTCTTGGTCCCCTCAGACTCTGCTGCTATTTTGGTGCTCTGTTTTTTCAGGAATGGCAGCTCTCCTGAGCCATTCAGAGGGATGTGACATCAAGGTGTGTTGGGAGGACCAAGAACATTTTCATTTGTCACATCCTTAAAACTGTAAATACAAGCCCCAGCTCCAGTGAATGCACCAGGTGGCCCCTCATGAGCTTTAGGGGTTTGCATGGGATGCTGGCTGTGCACTCCCAGGCCATGAGTGTGTTTGTTCACAGGCAGATCCCTACCTGCCTCCTCCATATCGCCTGAAGCTGCACTTTCCACCAGCTCCTTCTCTCTCTCTTCTGGTTTGGTCTCTTCTGCTTCACTCTGGCCCTTTTCCAGGTTTATGGCAGGTGCTTTTTTGTGCCTGGTCCACCACGTGAGGCTGTCCAGCTGCAAAGGGGAACAGAGAGAAACTGATCACTGTCTGTCTGTCCCCATGTGGCACCCAGCCATCTCCCTCCTTGGGGGACACAGCTCCAAGGTGGTGCTGAGTCCTGGTTGGGGTGATCTCCCACTTTCCCTCCCTTCCTTCCTGCACAGGTGCCCACAGCCTGGGTAAGAAGGTTGGCACCATCCAGCTGGAGTTGAAAAGCTGAGAAAAAACAGGAAATGATCTGGTTTCTCTCCTTCCATTTTTTTAAATTACTTGTTCCATCCCTGTCTCTGAATAGTAACCCTTTAGCAGACATTGGAGAAGCAGCTTCCTCTTTGCAAGGCTCATGTGATTGATCTGAAATAATGGTGATCTGCATCCAGAATGGTAGACCTCCAGCAGGGAAGGGTAATAAAGTCAAATAAATAAATATAAATCAGAAAAGAAGCCAAGATACCCTCTCTGGATACAGTCAGTCAAACACAGCTGTTGTGCCCTAAGAATTTTTTATTTTTTTTTAATTCCAGATTTCTCTGATGGGCCAACACAAGGCATTGCCTGTCTCTGCAGAAAGCCACGAAGGATAATCAGGCTGCTTTACAAATGCCCAAGTTCTGAAACCCTTATCCTGGAGCAAGCCTGAGAGTCTTCTCCCTGGAATGCAGGGAGTGCACATTGATCTTGCAAACCTCAGTGGCCCTTTGGCAGCTCTGGGGGCATCACACACCCCAGGGGCTCAGGGGGTTGGGGTTAAGCCAGGCCTGCTGCTGCTGTGGCTGACCTTGGCATGCCCAGGATCTCAGTGGCTCTTCCTGAGCCCTGCCCTGGCCAGGCCAGGCAGCAGGGACAGGCTCATCCATCCCTCCCTAACACAGCTGCCAGCTCCAGAGACTGCCCTCCCCGTGCCTGGCAGAGGGGCACAGGGGGGACAGTGAAAAGCTGCACTGGTGACAACAGGGCAGGCAAAGTCACACAGGTGCCCCAGGAGCAGCTGCCTCCCTGCTCTGCCCAGATGGAAATGAGCTTCCCCAATGGGTCACCCACAAAGTAACGTGAGTTTAATTTTTGAATTTGCACACAGATCCAGGCAGAAGCTTCCAGCTGACACAGAATGTTGCATAATTTCCAGAAGATTTATAGCTTTATTTAAATCATTTTCAACCAAGATGAGCATTGGGCAGGGCTAATCTTTCTTGTCATGAAGTGCTAAATTGCTTTGATTTGATGATCCTCATCTTTCTCAGGGATTTTTTCTTTCTTTTTTTTTTTTTTAATCACTTAGGAAATGTCACTGAAGCATAGTAAAGTTTCAGGCTGCTAAAGAATTTCCAAAACTTTTTTCCTTTCTCTCCTCATGTGTCACTGAACCACTGTCTCTGCACATTGCAGCAAAATCTGCAAGGGCTGGGGTGTACCTGGGGCTTGGACTCAACCAGAGGGAAGCAATTCCCAAGGGAAAGCAGCATGGACACGGGGAAGCTCATGGCGTCCCCCCACTGACCCACCCAGGAGCTGGTGCCTCTTCCATGGCCAGTAAAGCAAAGCACCAGCCTGGAGAGCTCCTGTGAGGCACCACAGCAGAGCTCCAGCTTTGAGCTCCGGTGGATTTGGGCTGGCTGCCTTCCTTGAGATCCCCCTTTCTCCTCTTTGCCTCTGGTGTGGGGCAGAGCAGCAGCTCTGTGTGGCCATGGAAGCATCCACAGGGCTGTGCTTGCCTGGCACAGCCTCCCAAAGGGATGGGCAGATGGTGGCAGTGTCTTGGGTGCCTGGAGGAAGGAGGAGAATACTCAGCTAAGAATTGCCTGCAGAGGAGCTGTGTCAGCTTCACTGACTGGGACTGGTGCTGGGTCCTGGGGAGCCCTGTGGCTCTGCTCCCACCTGCAGAGTCACCCCTGGGCACTGCTGGGGGAGCCCTGTGTCCCCCCTTAGCTTGCTCCTGTCAGCACCCTCAGAGCTGGGCATGCCTGGCTCTCGGTGGCACCAGGTGATGCTGTGGGAGCTCCAGATGCAGCAGCTCAGAGCTCTCAGGGTGGGCTCAGGTCAGCCCAGGTGGGCTTGGTTCTCCTCCTAAGGTGTGCACTGAGAGGAGCCACTGAAGCCAGACCTCAAGAAGACACAGGGAAAACATCCCAGCCCCAGAGCACAGCAGGTGGAGCTGCCAGTCCCTCAGGCAGTCTGGGTGAGCCCTGGCCCCTGGGGAGCTGACCTGCTGCTGCAGCACTCAGGGTTTGGTGGGCTTCTCCCCTCCCTTTTCTCCCTCACAGTCTCCTTGGGAAAGGGAGTTTGCAAGAACTCAGCAAAGTTTTTCTTTTGTTGTTTGTAAACTAGAATAAATCCTTCTGTTCCAAAATGCCATCTGGCACCTGACAGTTGTGTTTCAGCTTCATAGTCTCAAATTTAATTGTAAGCTCTTTTGCAGGGTTTTCAAGGACGGCGTGACACAATATGGACTACCTACAATGAAGACATATGAACTCTGGAGCATACCAAACAAATTCCCTGCATACTTGTTTTCCAGCACAGCATCAATCACCACAGGGATGGGAGAGTGTCCAAAACAGCAGGAGAAAATGCTACAGCTTGCAGTTCTCAGATTGTAATTCATTTAAAGGCAGGAACATTAGCTGTACCACTCTAACATCAGATACAAATCTCTTTTCTCCTTTTGCCCATTTACTATCTCAGAAGCACTGAGATTCAATATTTAAAGTTGTCCAGTGTAGATCCTCAGCTGGTGCAAAGTGACATAGCTGTGCTCAACAGCTGTTCCTGGTCTTTGAAGGCAATGGAGCTGTGGTGATTTACATCTGCTGAGGTATGATCTATCACTGCATTTCCTCAGCTTTGTCTTTGCTGGCTTGTTTTTCTACTCTTTTTGCTTGACAAAACAAATGCCACAATTCCTAGCTCTTGTACCCTGTCTTTCATCATTTCCATCTCCAAGCACTGCAGTTAAGGATGAGCAGAACCAGCCCCATGTGAGTCTTAGGTGAGAAATATCTGAGGCTCAGGAATGGAATTGATTAACCATGAAGAACCAGAGCTTCAGAGATCCTCGTGCAGGACACCCAGCACAGTGTCCCCCACTGTCACAGGGACACAGGCTCTTCACCACAGGTTTGCCCACTTGGATGCCAAGTAAATAATGGGCAAACATAAAGGCCAGGTGCCAGTTTCTACCCAGACAGTCAGAGCCTTGCATATCCACCCTGATCTCCACCTCCTGCCCTTCCTTCCCCAAACACTTCTGGCCCTGAGCCAGCCCAGCACAGCCACAGATTTGCTGGAGGTGAAGGGGCAAACCATGAGTAACCATGTCATCAGAAGTGATGGTCCAAACCCACACCTCTGCTCATGTCTAGGGCAAAACCTGGGGTGAATCTGACCCAGGAAAATGAAAAATTTTGGTCTCAGTGCTGCCCATTCAGATTCGTGCCAGACAGGCAGAAACCCAGCACTGTTGTCTCCTATTTCAGTTAAACTCCATCCTTCCCTTTGGCTGTTCTCTGAGGAACAAGGGCAGACATTTCCAGTTGAAATTTGGGATAAATAGTAGAAACTGAATGGAATCAGACAAGAAGAAATAGGGACAGGCTCTCCCATTCCTATTGAGCTATGGAAAGAGGGAATGAGCTACTGCTTAGTGGCATGAATTTCCTGGCAGTCCATCCCATTTTCCTCGTGGTGGGAAGATAGTGAGGGGCAGGGGGCACATGGGATGGTCACCACAAATACCAGATGATTGATCTGGGTCTCTGTGTCAGCCTTTCACTGCCACAGGCAGTATCATTAATTCTCATTCATTTTCTACAACAGAATTTCTTACACAGAGGTGAAGCACTGAGCTCAGCACTATGTGGGGTCCATGGCATATCAAAGGGCTATCCTGAAATCCCTATTGATAAAACTTCCCCCAAAAAGTCCAGCTGATGTTAGGTCTTGGCCAGTGCTCCCCTTCAGCAAGCTCTCCTTCCTCCCTGACTCTCCAGGGGTCCCTGAGGCAGAGCAGCCACCACCTCTCATCCTGTGTTCCTGTGGGATAAATGCACACAGCTGCTTCAGACAAAACCCTGCCCTCCCTGACCATAGCCCTGGCTCCTTGAAGAATGTGTCAAATAAGGTCACTTACATCCAGCACCTATAAACTCACACATTTCAGTAGAAACACCACTGAAAATCTCCCCTGGGGAATCTCTTAGGATTGTAACCTCTCTTTCTAATTCTTTTATAGCTCCCTGCTGAACTCCCCCTCTTGGAAGATGCTTTAAATGTTTTCATAGCTCTGAGGTCAGACTAAAAAGCCTGTAAGTGTTAGGGCCAGTTTCTCCATCTCCTGAACTGCTGGTTTGATGCTCACTGTTCACCAGTGCTGCGTTAATGCATCTTATCTTGCTATTGCTGTGGGCAGGGAGCACTGCATATGTTTAGCTATCACAGGTCAGATGATGAGTGGGAACTCATTAAACCACAGTAATTAATTGCTGGCAACCATCTGGCCACCCCTGAGCAGTCATGAACAACGTAAGCAGCAGAACTAATGGTGCCTCCTTGCCAGTATTTCTCTCTCCCATGTGGATGCTCTGATAGCTAATAAAAGCTGAGAGTTTATCTCCAAGCAGACACAAAGACAGCCTTTCTCCCCCCTCCTCTCCCCTATGTGAGCACCTGCTTCCATGTAATCTTCAGGAGCAGGGTGTCTTTGACACCTATAACACTCCATCAAACGCTGATGGAGCTGGTTAATGCCTTACAAAGTTATGAGGAAGCAACAGATTGATGCCATCACAGCATTTTCTCTCTCATGCAGTTAGACAGGAAAAAATAGGTCTTTTTAATCTATCCAGTAACCTTTGCTGAGAGGTAGGTGGCAGTTTTGTTATATTGGCAGCTGCTTTAAAACTTGGGACTGGGAAGAGTTGCTTTAAGGTTTTATAATATAAAACCTCCCAACTCTGCACCGCTTTAATGTGCTAAGTAAAAGAAAGTTGCACTTCCCTCAAAGTTATTAAATTTAATTGAGATCACATTGGGACAAAATGTTATTTTCCTAAATGCCCATGTTGCAAAAAAAAATTAATCTTGTTTGCCCGCAAGATTGATGCTGGCTCTGCTGAAACAGGCTAGATGCTACAATTAGATCTATTTAATTCCTCCTCAGCAGTGCTCTGTAATGTGATTTCATCTCCTTCCCCTTCTTCTTTTCTTTCTATTCCAGTTACGATGGGCTGTGTGTCTGCCCAGCTCTGGGCACAGCATGGGAACTCACACTCGATTTGAAGCACTCAGTGCTCAGCAGCGTTAACACTCTGTGGCCTGGGGAATAGGGAGAGCTGAGCAGCCAGGGCTTCCTGGCAGCACATGCATTCCACAGCGTTCCTTACCCACTGCAGGAGCAGGAAAAGGGCACATCCCAGGGACTTTTGGTATGCAAATGAAGCTCCGGGAAAAGGGAGTCACTTCGAGTCACTCACCTTTTCCTCAGGGATGGGTGGGGTGAAGAGGCTGACGATGGCGATGACAATGGCAGTGAGGGCACAGAGGATGAGGGCAAAGTAGAGGTAGTGCACGTCCTTCAGCACAGCTGGTCTCCTGTCCTCCTCCCCACAAGACGGGGCGGTGTAAACTAAATCCATGACCATCCGAACCACGCCAACAGCAAGCCCGACCATGAGTCCCCAGAAAGCACCCTGAGAAAAGGCAAGCACAGAGAAAAGGTCACTGCAAATTACCTCTGGTTGTAGTTTTCCCTCTCCTCTCGCTGTTTCCCAAGACTTTTTATGCCTGATGGAAATCCACACTGAAGTGCATCAAAGGAGAATTTTTTCAGGTAAAAATCCTCATTTTCTGTTGCTGCCCTTGAACATGGAACACATAGAGCACAAACAATGCAAGGATCTCCTCACGACAACACTCCTCCAATGAGACCTTGACACATCATCCCTAAATGGCAGAACAACTTCCCTTTCATGCTTTCAAATGGGACTGCCATAAAGGATTTTCAGGTGTGACTTCTTAGAAGCAAACCCACAGCCACTAGAGACTGGGCTAAGATCCACTAATGCAGGCCAGGAAAGGCTTCTAATTGTCACACTTGAGCTGGACTGACTCCAAGTTTAGAGTCTCAAAGGCTAAGTACTGAGGGCAGAGATATTTATTTATTTTATCAAATTAAATACGTGTATCAATTGGTTGTTGACACTTCACTTACAGGCTCATTGACCCTCTTCCAGAAGATTGCCAAGATGAAGAGGGCTGTGACTGGTGGGGACAGATAGCTGCCCATGGACTGAATGTAGTCAAAGAGTTTTCCACTGTTGGCTGTCTGAATGACTGGGATCCAGAGGATGCTGATGATCACAAGAATGAGGATGAAGACTCTGAAAGAGAAGGATAAAATTGTATTAACTCTGTAGGTAGATTTGTAGCAAAGCACACTCCTAGCTGCTCTTGGAATTTTCTAAGAAAAAATGCACAGATCACTCTGAAGAACCTTTCCTTGTGTACACAGGAAAAGAGAAAATTTTTCTCCCAGTGTAAGCCTGATACATCCTAAAGAGTGACATGGTCTTCAATGACCTTGCTCTTGGATGTGACAGAAAGAGGGAGCTGATAGCTTGTGGAAGCAATCTTTCTGCCACCTTTCCAAGCAGGTAATGTGCTCAGCCTCTTGCCTTTGCCAAATTCCAACTTGTTTGCTACTTATTGAAATTGTGTTTGGGGTCTTAGGTGAATATTGTAACCTTCCTCTGCCTTTGCACTCAGTGCCACAGAGGTTTGTCCATATTGCTGAGCAAGAGGTGCTTGTCCTCTACCCACTCTGCCGTGGCAAAGTGTGAGTTTGCCTGCAGCCTTCAGCCTCAGCAATGTTTAGAACATGATGCTCATGACTGGAGAGCAAAATCTCCACACTGAATGCAGTATAAATTCTCCTGTCTGGAGGAGAATTTTATATGCCCCTGATAAAATATCACAGAGACAGAAAGCTGGGAGGCTCAGCTCTGCACTTTTCCCTGAAAAAAAAAAAAAAAAAG